>JAQGAE010000128.1:0-54307 GCA_034696685.1 Julus scandinavius | reverse complement strand
TTACCGAACCCCCCCCCCCCACCCCTTGGTCACAATTGTCACAAAAAACAAACAACCCACCCGCCCCCCTAAATGTGACATAATTTTTGAATGGCCCCTTATGGTTTTTGATGACGACCAACGCCACATGGACGACCCTTGCAACAGTGATTTCGTGCCGTTTTCTTAAAGATTTCCCAATAATAATCTACAGATGAAAATTTAAAGGTTGATTAAGCAATTGAACATGGCGAAACCTACATAAAAGTTTTTCTAGAACCGTAAGTTTTCCAAATTGTTCTTTGGAGCTGTTTCCTGTTTCTTCATGTAACAGGTCGTTACCATTTACTATATACAGTAATGCACGAGAATATGATTGGTTATATAAACTACAAATTTATGGTTTATTTTATACAAAACAAAAATCGGCACCATTTTCCTTATTTTAATCAAAATTTGATTTATCTTATTTCAGTTACAACATGAGAGAAACCCTATCCTGAGTGGTGATGCGCCGCGACAATATTAGCGTCATTTTATGTGCCGTGAATTTAACAAGGTGGGAAAAACACTGTCTTGCCACTTATCTAAAATCCCGAAATTCAAAAATTTGTTTCTACCCTATGTTATTCGGCGTTGGATATTCACACTGCAAGGTGTGTCTAGCATCTTGCACACAATTTCATCATTATTTCCAATGAGGCGTTCTCCCAGAATAAAACTTAGACATAAATTCCGAACACAGAGAGGGAAAAAAACTCGTTCCATATTAGTTGTAGTAGTCAGTCCTGTGCACCCAAGCACAGCGATACTCCTGCCCTCTACCCGATCGTACTTGGTATAAAAGCATGATGCAAGCATGTGCTCATGTCAAACGCCGTTTTCTCCGCACCCAGGATAGGCAGCCTTTCATGCCTTCAGTAGTAAGTTTTAAAAATTAGCGTTACCACTTCTTGCAAAGATGGGTACTGCTGCCAAACTGGCCAGGAGACTCCTGAGCGCAAAATACACTTCTCCGCAGCTTGGACTCAGCAGACATTACGCTATTTTGCCGTCCAGCGATGTCGGACATGGTAAGTTCACATTTTGGATTCATTTCCTAGCTATAGCAGACGCCGTTTCCAAGGCCGGCGGTGATAAGGTGATCTCTCTGAGGGCATCACCTGATCGCGCGAGAGGGAGGAGCGCGTGGCCACCACGCTGCAGCTGGGACACGAACACGTGCACGTTTGACTCATTTGTCCTACTAACCTTGCTACCAAATTTGAAGAAACTTTGGGGGTTTACGATGCCGGTAAACTATTTCGGGCTGTTGTCATGGGCCGACAAATAGGAAACTGAAAGAAAACTACTGTACTTTATCTCGAGATAACATTCTAATTAGATGCCGGCTTAATTACCATGACTTTGAACTGAATTTGAAGGGAAGGAGGAAATTGTCGAATTTTTTCAAGTTCACGGTAGTTACTTTTCTACACAACTTTTAAAAAATGAACCAGCAACCTGTTCCATTCATTCAGGTTATTAGTATATGTGAGAGGAGTCATTTTTCATTAAATGATTGATACATGAAATGAACAAGTTTCAAACTATGTATAACTTGAGAATTGACAGAAATTGAAAGTATAATTATTCCAAAGCTGTAGTTATATACCTAAAATCAATCAAACTTGCCTTTGGAATTGTTTAAACTACAGTTTCTCACTTTAGTAGTCTTTTTAATTTAATGATAGGAAGTAAGTAAACTATTTAAGTAATGTATTTCCCTGGAATTAAGGACAAAGATGAAATTGTAAGCATGAATATCAGAATGTCAGAGTAATTCAAAAAAGAGATGAACATTTTCTATATTAAATATCAGCCAAGTGTTCAATCTCTTTTGATCAGGGTGCCCAGTAAATTTGTTGGGAAAATAGAATATTTCAAGGATTTTAATCAAGGTTCACGCTTTACGTTTTCAAGGACCCGTCGCCCAACTACTTACAACAATATTTGTCAAAGGATTCAGAAATTTTTCCAGAGAACTTCTCAAAAATAGATTTTTGTATAATTTATCCGAAAAGCAGAAATTTCCCGAAGCTGACAGGAAATTCCAGCATAAACTAGTGTTTTAACAAAAAATTTCAAATACAATTCCCGGGTTTTTCGAGGTGATAAAATTTAAGCATATTTCTCGAATTTCAAGGCTGCTGGAAACCCTGTTTGAACCACTCTGAACCCCTTATGATAGTTTTAGAGGCCGGAAATACCACTGATCTTTTTCCATTTAAATACGACTATACATAAAAAATGTAAAGGAATTTTTTAAAACCCCGAACACAGATTGACATTTGTAATGTAATACATTTATTTTAGAAGTTTTACGATAAGTTTACTTATCTTTATCATTTGACATTACTATCAAGGCTATGAATGCCCTTAACTTTGCCAAACCACGTTAATAACCTCTTGCAGTATGCTATTTAAAAACATTATTTCCACCCAAAGTTTTTTTTCTTATCGTATAATCTTATTTCTTCCCTGTTTTCTCCAATAAATTTCATGTTTTAGACCTAATTTGGGGTCGGTTACGTCAGTGGATTTAACTGAAGACAAAAAAACCACGCTTTTACCGACACAAACGAGCAGACAAAAACTTCAACTATGGAAAATCGATATCTGATATAAGTGTACATTTATATCGGAGCTCTTTAGGTACATTTTGAGATTTTTGTTTGGCAATTGAAGATTTCTACGAATTTATTTTCATATATGTATGACATAAATTAGGGGTTGTCTTCTCCATTTTGTAGATTACAGGGCAGAGGTTGTCAAAAGAAGAAAATATTTCAGAAGTGTCAGAAAGAGTAAACAAGATTGTTTCAAAATATGTTATGCATATAAAAACATCCAATATGATGAGGGTTGAAAATATATATATACGCAGTTTTTATCTAGAGAGATTTCACCCCATGCACGCCTATTTGTAAATCTCCTTTCAAGGTTCCATATTGTAACTCGACCCACCAAAAATATTCGTTTCCTAATGTGCCAACTGCAGATAAACAATATAATGCACTTACAAAAGTAGTTAAGTATACGAATTTCAGTAGTTATATACTGTAAACAGCATATTGCAATTCAACTCGCGTCCAATAACTTTGTCACGTGCTCTTGAAAACGATAGTAGATTCAATGCCAACATTTATAAACAACAAGCATATTTCCTAATATCAAACTTGGCTTCGAATCATCCCTATAACTTTTTTAAACTTTAAAATTCATTTTTAATGTACAGTCAATCTGACATTTGAGTGTGATTTTCAAGTAAACGAAACCAGATTTCTGTATTCTGCAATTCCTTGGATTTAAATATTACGTCATACTATTCTTCCCACTTCAGAGTAGATGTACACCATTATTCAATAACTGTGAGAGTAAACAATATACTGAAATTATAAGTCGTGATAACCATCCAGATCTAGTAAATTATTGGATGTTGCACTGGAAACTTTTGGGCTGAATTTTAGAGCACAACCAACTTTTTAAATTTTGCAAATGGTAACATTTTTGACATGTTTACTTTAGAAAACCTTGATTCGTGAATTTGGCACTGTTGCGAACATTCAACTCGTTCAAAACTTGGTAATCTCATTTGTGGGTGCATGTGGTGATAGCAGATTACAGATAGAACATGTGTGATGTGTCGATTATCTTAATTATAATTAGCAACACTTGTAACAATTTATTTGAAATTTTCTATTAAATTCTGCATTACATCCCATGCACCACTTACGCACCCTCTTAATCTACATTTATAACCGGTTTTAATCCGCTCTTTATCCGTCAATAGTATCAGCAGCTTGCATGAAGAGACCTGAGGGCCATAGTTGGCTCGCGGGCCATCAAGTGATAACCCAGAATTTCATGTATCATTCTTACAATGAGGATAGAGAAATTCAAGGTTACAAAAACGGTTGACTTGATACTGATGTCAAATTTTGTTTGTTTTTTTACTCCCGTTTAGGAGATAATATCAGCGTATCTTCATTTCAAAATGGTACCTATCTTCAGTTACATAATTCCACATGGTCTAGCCCGTTGCTGCTTCATTCCACCTGGCTGCGTGACCACTGCCGATGTCCGAAATGTTACAACGAACAAACACACCACAAGATGGTAGACATTGTTAAAGCTGGATTGAGCATCAAGCCAAAAAGCACTGAACTAGAGGATCACAGTTTGAACATAACGTGTAAACAACTTTTAAATTCTTTTGAAACCACCGCACTAAAAACTTGTTTATGTTATTTCCATCATGTATTATTTATCATTGAGGGTACTTGTTTTGTTCTTTAATTAACATCGCCTTGCAAATGCCGTAATGAAATTCATAATTGAAATTGAAAAAAAAAAATTATCAATAAGAAAACATGCATATGAAAATTAGACATTTTGAATACGTAAAGAAATCTGGGCAAAGTTAGGTTCTGTCAGCGCTTTTAAATGATTTCAATCAATCGTTCTGAAGCTTTTTCTATAAGTGTTTCCTATTTTTTTCCCCATGTTTTTTTTTTTTTCATAAAACTGGTAACATAATATAACAAATATCAAAACACTTATAAGACATCTTTCAATTCCAAAGTTTTGTCACAAATTAAATACGACTATATATATATTATAAACATTATATAAAAGATGTTTTTCAAGCATGCAATGTTGATATATGAAGCTATTATTATTATGACATTTAATATCCTTAATTATAATCCTTAAACTTTAAATGCTTAACTTTAAGGAATTGAGTTGCAGCTATTATTTTTCAAACTGAAATTTGACCTGTTCAATATCTTGTTTTCTTTGTTTCACTTCCTAATAATTCCCAACGACAATGGACTTTTTGCAGGCTTCGTCATGGGTGGCATCATGTGATTTTAATGTATTTACCTTATGCCAAACTCTATGCCAGCTTTAAGTTCATTGTATTAATAAAGCCAGTAAACTCAGTCTCGAAAAATTGCCCGAGTTCATCAGCCTACCTCAAGAGTCGAGACTAATTTTGACCTCTCCTTTAAACAGTAATGGGTACTTGTAAACTAGTGATTTTAAGTCCTAGTGGCTATAGAATGCCATAGGCATAGTTTTGCATTGATATGGCATTCCAGCCCCGTAAATGTACCTAATGAATTAAAAGCCTGCAGTCATGTTCTTAGACATTTAATGTAGCAACTTCATTGTGGTGGTTTTATGTTTTCATATTTTTACTTGCAAACGTATTAGTTCTATATTAATTCAAGTTTTTCTTTTAATACAGGGCCTGATGGACATAAATCTGTGTATAACGTGGACTGGCTATTGAATAATGTGTATAACGGTTATTATAAAGACGCTTGCAGAGCACCAAAAAATTTGTGGGGTGCCGGATTGGACTCTGTAGTCATTAAAGAAAACATTGTCGAATATGCAGATTACATGAATTCTGAAGAAGCCCTTAAGACAGTATTAAAAAGTCTGGTGCAGAATGGATTTGCCATCATACGAAATGTATGTAATGGAATTCATTATGAAAAGTAATTAATTTGGTACATTTTCGAATTAACATTTTGCTCTGACTGTTTTGATTACAGGTTCCACAACATACTGGAAGCACTCAAAAGGCAGCAGAACGGATTTGCCCTTTGCGCCTAGGCTTTTTTGGCAAGATCATGGAGTTTCAAAGTGATATGTTACACACCAAACCTTTTTCACATAAGCAAAATATGACCCCACACACTGATCAGAGTTATCTGACTGAGCCAGCAGGGTAAGTGCCAATTTATCGGAATCAGAGTTCTGTTCTATCAAATTAAACCAGTTTTAATTTCTGGTTTATTGCTTTATCTCAGTGTTAAAGTGGTTCACTGCATTAATACCGATGCGAGGATGCGTATAAATTTAGTGGATGGATTCAGTATTGCGGAACAACTAAAGAAAAGTGATAAAGAAGCCTACAGGACGTTGTCAGAATTTCCGCTACTGTACGAGTACACAGATGATGCATTTCATCATAAATGTCCAGATGTTATTTTAAAACATGATACACTGACAGGAACGCTATTACAAATAAAGTATGTTACATATTTTCAGTTTGTTAGATCTGTTTGCCTAAAATATTTTAACAATACTCCATCATTCTTAATTTTTTATAAAAAATTAGCAACTAAAATTGCTCAAACATGTTCTATCAAGTTTTACAAGTTGATCTGAAATAAAGCACAAATGCTTATTAATTTAACTAAACTTTTATTTCTACCCTCATCATCCTTTTAAATGTCCTATATTTTTTTTCGAGATAACATGCAAAATTATAATATCTATGGTACTGATTAAACTAATATTACTTTTTTTTTGTAATTGCAGATACAACATGTATTACCGCTCAACCATGTCCACGTTGTCATTCGAAGACATGGATCGGTTCTACAATGCCCTCCACAGCCTCTCCCAGTTGGTTCAAAATTCATTCCAATATTGTCGTTTCCAACCTGTTCCTGGAACTCTAATGCTCATTGACAACTGGAGGGTGCTATTTAGTACATCCATGTCGAGAAACTCCAAAATGGAAGGATGTTATTTGGGATGGAGCGATTACATGAGTGAAGCAAGGCGTTTGGCCATCATCCCATAATTGGAGCGAGATGTCATACGACAACATACATGCACGCATATTTAATACCTATTAATCCAAGCGAAAAAAGTGCAAATACAGCCTCAAAATGGAACACACAAAGGAGTATTTAATACAGCTTTGCAAAAATTAAGGGTGTACATGTATCGCTTATAGTAGGTTATCTTAAGGAGAAATGTAGCTCACTGCCCTGAAATGTTAGTATTGCAGTGAATTTTCTAGCATTATGGCAATCGCAATATGTAAATGCTGGTGTGCAATATATATTTTTTTTTACAATTAAGAGAGCATCGCATGGTTCCAAGTCCAACGTCCAAAGATTGTTTTGTAAGCATGTGAATGCCTTACGCAAATAATTTTCCTTTTGATATAAATATACATATATTTTAAAGCTCTATTATTATACTTGGTGCATTTATAATAAAAACTTCACATACTCTTCCTTGTCCGTAACTGTTTGTAGAATTCGGATGATCTTAATAACTGTAGCTATAAATTTGAATTTGGTTTGTGAACGGTCACCAAATTTACGAACTAGGGGATCTCACGCAATTAATTTTAGCCGATGATATGTAAATTCGACTTTTAATCGGTTAAAATATAATCGCGCGATCACTCCTAACGTCTGAGACTATTGCAATTTGCAAATTTTCAAAATTAAATTTCCGAAAGTGTGAAAAAAACCAGAACCGGACTGAAATTTTTTTGTAAACATAATGCTGAAAATAAAATCATGGAAACTTAAACCTTATCAGGACTTTTTCGGATAAATTATGGAAGATTATTATTGGATCAAAATTAAACTTCAGACTTTCATTCTAAAATCTGGTCTAAAGAATTTCAGATAAAATCGACATTATTCATCATTTTTGACGACAACAACAACAAAAAACAAAGTAATTTGTTTACTTTTGCAGATGTGCACCCATGCATCATTTTTTTTTATCCCAAAAATATTTTTAAAAGCAGTTTTAAGTAGGAATAGTAATCACCCCAGCAAATGTTTCTTAATTCCATTTGGGCTTAAGCTGATTTCGTAGCTACCAGCATACGTAGTTACCATTTTTATCACGTTGCCCAGCTCATGCCATTAGATTGTTCGGAAAACAATGACTGATTCCACCTTCCCAAGTTCCCAACTAGATTCAGGTCCATGAAAATTTTGAAATATTGCTTTCACCTCTGGGTTTCCTTTTAGATATCAATGTATACAAAACCTATGAAACCATTGACACACTATACATTTAAATTGGTTCTTTGGCCATGGACGGTTCATAGTGTTCATAAGCCAAAGTTTGTACTTTTGCAGCAAGGAAATCTCTTTTTGTATGTAAAAACTTTGCATTTTAGATTCTCTTAAATTTTAGCTAAAAAAGGTGAAGTTTTCCTTCCTGTACAATTACAAACATTTTTATGTTTAATATTACTTCATCAAATTCTGTACATAATATACATTGCATGAATCTTTTGACAACTTAGACAACCCCACAATTTGCTCTCCACCCGGCACGAGTACTCTATTGTTTGATGAATGAATTTTCAATTCCCCACAGCAGTCACAAAGTATCATTTGTTGAATGGCCCTTGTAATGCCTGCAGTGTTAGGCTAAGTTCAACGGACGGAGGGGGTGCCGGTTGGCTGCTACAGGCATTGGAAAAAGTAATAAGGCTACAGCATTGAGAGAAGCATAGCAGAAGGTGGCGTGCGTGTGCTTACGTCTACATTTTACCGCAGTGGAAAATAAGCATCATCGGGAGTTTGAATTCGTCCAAATAATTTGCAAACTAGTTATACCGATCCAGATTCAGTGGTGTGACATCGCAACGTTCATCAGCGAGGATTACTGGTGATTGGAATCAATTAAAATGGGGAGGCGATTGCAGACTGTAGCAGCTGTGACATGTATGAAGTCACTGCTTATGCTATTCAATGTCGTGTTTTGGGTGAGTAGTATAGCCAAGCACGCTCACTATGTGTTTTAGTACTTATTCTTTGGATGTCCATTTTTTATATTGCTAATCTGATGCATAGGTGTTTGAAATCGATAATAGAAGGTGTTAGGGAGAGTAGTTTACTGTAATGTAGATGATGACGCATCCTACCTACAAAAACCACTCGTGATGCAGACCGGTTGCTTCCCAAGATAGAAATAAAACCATATGTTCTATAATGAAATGCGCATCTGCAAAATACACATACGGCCACCTACATTTTGATGATATCGAATTTTGCACAGCAGGCTTATCTTCTCCAATTTTATATAATGCTGAATAGAATCGATCGGTTTTTTTTCCCTAAACAAGCCGTGTACTTCTTAAGATTGTTTCAGTCTAGACCAGGTCAAGTAATTTTGACATATTGTAATATAATGGAGGTTTTGTCCAACAACGGAAAAGGGGACATCCTGTTTCAGTTGTGACCCACTATAATAGATTTATTTTTGGAAAAAATGAAAACTACAAAATGCAAGCAAACAAAACTCGTTATATTACATGATTATGCATCATAATTATAAACGTTGCCTATCAAAATTGCAGTGCCATCTATGATGCGTTTAGTGCAACTGTTACGCGAGTATAGGACTTCACATGTCAAAAACTGATCCCAAATTTGTTTTTTGGCAATGAATTATGTTTAAAAAAATGTTAGAAGCGGTGGGCGTTGCTTTATTTCATATAAAGCGTGATATTTAAAAAAATTGATAACCGATTTATAAGCAAATCACCGTTTTCAAACAAAAAATACCACTGGCATACAATTGAGTAGTTCTTCATGTAACGGGATCTAAAAATGGAGGAGAAATGCCATCCTTACTCTAATGGTTTATCTCATATAATGTCACTTTTAATTTGTGGATAATTGGAATCAAATTATCCTCAAAATGTCATCATCCATTATTAGGCCGCATTATCATAAACTATAAGTTAGGTTCGTATAGTAGCATACATTAATTTGGAAAGCTGGCTTGTGTGAGCCATCTGAGCAGACGTAAGCTTTGATCTATATATTCTATAGTGCCTACTTTTATGGTTAGGTGTACGTGTTTCAATGACATTTAAAACTAATTTTAAATATGTATAGCCACTTGAAATCGTAAAACTATTGTTGACAAGATTGAAGTGGCTATTTATATGAATTGGGCCATGAATATGCATACGTTATTCAAGTGCTTTTGTAATAAGGCGAAGCAAGCATGCGCATGATAAATGAATCAAAAGTAATATGTTATAGAAGTTGTATTCAGGACAGATCCATACACATTGAAGTACCTTGTTTACGTCAGCAGTACAGTAAAATTAGTTATATTTCATGACCGACAATTTATAATGGATAAGATGGATATATGAAGTAAGCAAGACGTTCCATCGCGTTTTATGCATTGTCAAATGTTGTTGGAAACTGACCAAAAATATTTTTGAGATTGAGATATTTGGCTCTAGTGAATGGAGATTCGACATAAAGAAATATTGCATGACGAGTATTTAACCTTTACAGAAACATTAAAGGGCATACAAAGACATTTACTTATAAGTGCGTAGAAATTATAAAAGATTTACAGTGTTTACTTATTACGACATGTCTGAAAATCCACGAAATAAATATTGTCTCAGATTTTTTTTAAATTGTTTATTGTATATACTGCAATTGGAAGCGTCATGATCACGTCAGATTTTGTGGAATGTGACGCAATTACATAATGTTATCACAAATAAAAAGCTTCATTATGTCTACGTGGATTTAAATGTTTTAAACACACAATAGCTACATGATGCGAAGTACACACCCCAACACCAACAATCAATATAAATGCAATTTCTTTGTTCTTCGTCGTTAAAATGCTCAGTGCTAGTCCATTATATGGATCGAGCAATCCACCTGTTAGTTATTAGGGGACTATTTATCGATCAGGTGAGCTGCATAACAGCATAAGGCTCACAAAACGTGCAAACATTAGTTACAGTTTTTAGTTGATACCGGTCGAGCCAAAGGCCTATACTTGGTTTGATCAATAATGAGTGCGTGTTGCAGCCTATACAATATACAGACCTGACGTGCTTTAAGTATATCCCGTACATGCAAAGATACGGCAGAGTATTTCTCATCTAACATATGTAAAGGGCGTATAAATAATTTAATGACCTCAAGCTTTTAAAGTAAAAATTTTAAAATGCTTTACAGTAAATGACCAAGTTTGGAAATAGCAAAAAATCGATTTAATGCAAGTGCTTATAAATAAAATTACAACTAATGCTATAAATGAAATAAAAAATGCCTCAAGCTTAGAAAGATTTCCATATCCCACCGCTATTAGACCTTACATTTATTCATGAGATCGATTACATACTCGTGTTCAATTAGCGTTTTTGCGATACATCACCTCTTGTTGATGTATATTTGTATTAGTCTTAACATGTATGGCATTTCAAGAATGGCGGCACCCTTTTACTCCAGAAACAGCTATTTTTATAACGCCGTTTAACAACATTATAGCACTTAAATGAGAATGTATTGGGATACTTTTAACAATGCAGCAAAAATTACTTCTTCTGGAGAATTAAGGGTGCGGGCATTGTTGGAAATGGTACAATGCTATATTTCCACAATTTTGTTTGATTAGGTTATTAACATTGGGTTTACTTTAATACTGTATATATAGGCATTAATCTACTTTAAAACTTGTAAAAAAATTAATTTTGTAAATATTTCGCAGTTCACTGGAATTGGCATTCTTATTGCTGGAGTATGGATGCAAGTGGACCTTTACAAATATATGGAACTGACAACTAATTATAATAGTGCTGTTGCTTACGTTTTAATAGGAACTGGTATGTCAAGCTGATCCTATTTTGTAAGGAAAAATACGAATACAAATTCATTTTTCAAATTACATTTTAGGTTGTTTCATCATTTTGGTTGGCAGTCTTGCTTGCTGCTGCACCTACAAAGGAATACCTGCACTGTTATACTTGGCAAGTATATTGCTTTATCAGCACTCGAGTTTTTATTTCTTTGGTATAAATTTACCTCTACGTTTTAGTCGCCAGTTAACTTAATTTTATTCCGTATAGTTTTCAGCCTTCCTGATGGTGGTGTTTGTTGTGGAACTTAGTGCAGGAATTTCCGGCTATGCCTACAAATCTAAGGTTTAACCTGATTTCACCATTTTTGTAAAAAAAATTGTATATATATGCCTAACTGAACCTAGTTAACATTTCACAATTTCTGTGCTTGTAGCTGGGAGCTGGATTTCAGGAGGGACTCAACAAATCACTTTTGAAGTATGACCGTGATACAAATATTCGACATGTCGTAGATCAACTACAATCCACGGTAAATGCAGTTTGTTTATGATAAATTCCCTACAATGGATAAAAGCATTTTAAATTAATTCACGTTGTTTAAACATTGTGGTAATCTCTATTATTCACTATTTAAACAGTTGAATTGCTGTGGAAAAGACAACTACACCGATTGGTTTAAAACTCCTTGGGCCAATAAAACTCGTTCCGTTCCTGAGTCCTGTTGTAAAGTTAGCAAGGATACATGCCGCCACAATGAACTAACCCAATCTTCACTAAAGGATATTTATCAGAGTGTAAGTTTGATTATTTTTACGAATGACTTCCAGTTGATATGCAGTGGAAAACACCTATATTTTCTAGGTTGTTGAATGTAAAATAAAGCATAGCGATTCAATGATAATGGATTATTCATGTGAATCTTTTGGGATTTTTACAGGGATGCTATTCCACTGTGGTAGATTTTGTGGATTCCAACATTGGTGCCATTGGAGGTGCTGCCTTGGGCTTTGCCTTTTTCCAGGTAATGAAATCCATTCAATAAATTACGACATTTATTTGGATTGAGCAGAAATATTTAAAAGTATATGTTGACGTTTTCTATTACAGCTGATTGGAGTTCTTTTGTCATGTTGCCTAGCAAGGAACATCAATAAGGCGAAATATGAACAGGTTGCATAATGCCAGATTTAAAGAATTAATTAGTGATGGTCTGTGATTGGGTATCTGCTTTTCAGAAGTTCCAGACGAAGAAAGCAGTGACTTATAAATGTCCCTCCAAACGTTAGCACGTTCTTTTCAAAAAGAGAAAGTGTAGACGTACACAAAAATTATTCAGAAATTCATATCATCAACACGTTACCAAAAAATTAATTTCATTTCCACAGCACAAATCAAGTGTTACTGGTCCAAAATAATGTAACGTCCAAAACAAAATACAGATTGGATCTCCAGTCGTATTTTTCTAATTAAAAGCAAAATTATTGATAAACAAACTGTTTAAAGTTACATAACAGGGCCTGAAAAATTCTTTCTCAATTTTGTAATATTAAAATTTAAAAACATGTTTTTAAAACTTGTTTCCAAACACTTCAAACATGTATACCTTTATATAGGAGTCTGCTATCTCTTTTAGAAACACTGTGCAACAAATTATATATAACCTAGCTGTTATTTTATCACTCCTATTTAAATATTTAATTACTGGCATATTTCAATGTATCCATTTCTACATTTGATATGTCTACTTTTCTCTTCAAAAATGTTGTAATTATCAATTTTGATGTGCATTATACTGAATAATGTGATTTTTCAATCTATACAGTTGCAGCACTATCAGAGACTGTTTTTCCCATTAAAAAAACGTTTGTCTGATGTTGTATTGTGAGAAATCTCACTTTATATTTCTGCCACAAAAACTATTACAATTTTAATATTGTGTCCAGCTTAAAGCCTATGAGAAGCAGCATATGTTCTAAATTTTCAATTAAACAATCTGCATATCGTAACATGAAGGTCACATACAGTATTACAGTGTTGTATACATGTACTGGTCAATGAGATATACGTCATTTACAAACAAATGATGCAGAGCATCGGTAAGATATGCTGAGGAAATATATTGCATTTTTTTTAAAGAGGTATTGTTGTCCAATAGAGCATATTAGAGCTTTCGAAAAATTAAAATGAAGATCTGGAATGAGTTTTTTAAACAAAATATGCCATATTTTCGTTTATTTTAGAAATATTTTGATAATACAAGCTGCAAATTAATTGTCAATATTTCTAGTGTTGCCTAAAAAAGACATGTTTCCTCTTAAACACCTGATCAAATTCTAAATTGAAATTTGCAGGGTAATATTCGACATTTCAAAAAAGCTTAAAAAATCTTGCATATGATAAATGTTGATGCCACTTTATAACCAAAGAAAACTATGGCCAGTAATGTTAAAGTGGTGGAAATCATAGCAGTGAAAGATCGTCTTACCATGATAGCAATAGGCCATAGAATTGATGACGTCAACAGACAAGGCAAAAATAAAGAAACTTTATGAATTGTCATGAGTCCTTCATCTTTGTTTGTATGACTATGGATATGTTGTGGAATTTAAAATGGGCAATTAAAAATTGGAAGGGCATTAAAAGGGACAACTGGATGATCCATATTGTCACATTATCCTTGCACTTCAACTTCCATGGCATCTGTTGCAACTTTAAAATTCTATGGCCTATACGATTGGTGCTAAAAATGACATTTTACCACCTTATAGCTGTAATAATGTGATGATGTGATGCGAACACATCAACAAAACAATCTTTTATGCCTCTTTTTGCTTGCCTTTATCTATCGAATTTGCTTCCGTCTTAGTATTTATCTTGAAGGATAATTATAATCTTACGAAGATCGAGTTCAACTGCAGCAGTACTTTTAGAATATTTATTGCAGAGTAGTGTGTACTATTATACAAGCTTTATGGTATTAAATTTGTTTGTTACAACTAAGTCATGAGTATTTGTATATTGTGTCTAAATTTCAATCATTATTTTTTTCGTAAAAATATGGTAAATATGTAACATAAGTTTTGTATGTTAAACGTTTCGTTTGTGCTCTCATGCCCCCTCAATAACATTTCGCAAGTTTATTTTTTCCCCATATTGCTGGGACTTTCATGCTTAAATGAACACATGTTAAATTCATAAACCACACGTAAACACCTGATTCAACAAGATTCGGCTAAGTCCAAACATCATTAATTCAATTTCCAGACAATCAACGCCCAATAACGCAAGGCAGCTGCCATATGGATATAAATACATTGAAGAGAACTGATAAATATGACGCCATTCTCGTTCTATCCAATAAGCATTAAAGCAAGGATAAAAGTAGTTATTTTCACATCCCTAAACTTTGTATAACTGAAACGATTGTGGAGCATAGTATAGGTAAATAGTATATAGGTGTCATCAAGTCACTGTGCTTAAACAATGGAAGTTATTCTGTTCTTTCTAGCTTTAATGGTGTTTTATATTAATCCAACTAAACAAAATCAGGTAAGTTTCATTCTCAATTTGTTACAGTAAAAACTAAAGATTTTTATTAATTTTTTAAAAGTCCATAAATGTATTCAAAACTATTCGACAATATAAACATTTTAAAAACATTGGTACTTTCCGGTTATCTAGAACTCATGAAACAATGAACAATGAAAATGTTCTTCAAAATGTTTTTTCATGCATTTTCAGCGTTCTATCAGTATTTTAACACCATTTTCCGGTAATTTTATCCCACTTATCTTGCCCTAACCTAACCTAACTTTCTTACGTTTGGTTAGGTTAAGATGAATTTTATGAGGTCCACATAACCGAAAAGTGAGGTCGAGATAACTGGAAAGTACCAAAACATTTTTTATTTATATGTACTATAGGATATTAAATGTGTGGTGAGACCATCGGGTTATAAATGCAAAATATCCAGTGAGTGTCAAATTGACTTTAAATGCGTTCTCACACCTGTAAGTTATCATTTACTTTCAAAATGGGTAATGTAGATCAGCATGACATTTTTACATCAATGTTAAGTTTTGAATATTTGTTTATATATATATGTATGTTAATATTTTTACTTCATAGAACTGCGAAAAAGGCAGTTGCTATCCAGTATGTGCTGGAAAACGTGGTTTAGAATGTACAACTGGACGTTGCTGTTATCAACAGACAGATGGCACCTATACCACCTCACCAGTATGTTTTAAGATTTATTCAATTGGCAATCAAGCCTATTATATGTTGTTTCGTTGAAATTAACAAAGCGTTCTTCTCTATAGCCTACACACATAATTGATGAACAGGGAGTTTGTCTTTAAAATAATATGTACTTCAAACCATATAGCCAACAACAAACATGCAAGGATTATAAAAATAACTTATTAACTCAACAATTGTATTCAATCTAGATATGTATTCAATTCTCTAAATTATGACTAAAGGAAATAAAAACAATTATTAAATGTAAAATTTGCCTTTTAATGTTTATGTTTCCTAATCGTCTGCCTTGTTTATACAAGTTCCAACAAACCTCATCCCTATTCATTGTTCATCTCACCATCAATTTTAGGAAACATCGACAATTCGACAACTTAGGACAATAAACTTTTTGAATGTTTCTACACAAATGGCAGAGGTGTTCAATTGATATATTGAATGAAATATTAATTAATTGTACTTACCCACAACATGTCGCCACAAGCTGAGAAATAACGAGGCATGATCCATCATCCAAGCCACGAACTAACAAACTTCAAAGTGAGGCACGCCGACACCGTTCTTAGGTCACTTAATTGGATTCACCGAAACACAACAAAGCATGTTTTATGAACACTTTTGAACTATTTAGTCATTAATATTCGTCGAATTTGCTTTAAACTTTACACAGGATGCACATCCGACGTTGATTTGAACGGTGTGAAATATTCGGCTACCATTGGCGGACTATTGCCAAGTACTAAAGCGCTTTAGAGTTTGGACGTTTCGTTATACGAGTACTTGGCGCCAAACTTGAAAAAAAAAATACTTACGCTATTTCTGCAATCTGCATTATTTATGGATCATTTCTTTACGAACACAATTTCAACACCAGATTCCAAACGTAACGGCCTCAAACCTTCATTCCTTCAAAATCACTCTTTCTCAAATTTCCTTACCCCGGGAAGAAAATTTTAGCAAATTATTTAAACAACCTGATTGATCTTAAAATGGTATATGTATGTATAAAAATACCAAAATTAACAATTTCATCAAGAATCACTATTTATGCTGAGAATGTACTTCATTTAAACAAAATGTATATATCACTTACAATTTCAGCATCTAAGTAACATTGATAAAATAAAAATAAAAAATTGAAGCGTATTTAAATATTCTCAATGTGAAATTCTTACTTACCATATTGGTGGAGTGACAAGAAGACGAGAGGGGCTATTCTAGAAGAATGGTTGAGATTTACACACAAGTTGTTCAATAATCTCAATGTTCAGATGGTTTATTGCTTGGAAAGAAGTCCAACATATAAATCCCATTGAACGTTTTAGTGCTTCAAAACTAGATGACATATCCATTTATAACATCATAATTTTCACAGGAATATCTACAATACAGAAGATTAATGCATAAAGTATCGCATATTTTCATATATTAATACCTACCAAGCTGATGATATAAGCGCAAACAAATATTTAACAAGAAGAAATCTGGAAGAGGTAACAAAGAAATGCTCAAATGGTATAAATTCAGAATAGATCTGCTTTAATACAAGTTTGATTAACGTCTATTGAGAATAGTAATAATTCGTCAATTAATATACAATGTGTACATCATATAAGTGTCGTATAGTATTACCAACATAATGTCACAGTTGAAAACGTGTACATACCCCATCCAATCGAACTTGCATCAACGCTAATGTTAGCACCGCCTGTTTACTTTTCCACCAATAAACGGGAAAAGTATGAGGCAAGTTTTAATGTAGAGAGTATTTATATAATGAATACGTGTACATAATTTCAACGTTTGGTCCAGATTTGCTCGACAATTTCTTTAAAATAAAGAGCATTAACATATATTGAACGTGTTAATTAGCGTATATAGGATAAATTGTACAAACTAGTATTTCAAAATTGCTTATATCACAATGCAAACTACACAATTTAAAGTGAGGGCCAATTGTGCAACTCCTCAGTTTCACTACACAGAGTACTCTTACGAGAAAACCTCACACACCCTGCATGCCGTCAAAATACACCAAAGTATTGTCCAATTGTTATGGATCTGTCATTTTTGCAACTGGTCCAAAATTTCTTTTACATATCTTTGAAACAAAAACCTTTGATCTCAAAGAATTTTGCATATTGGGTTTCTCTTGTCACTGATGCCAGTTGCATAGTTTTGGTCGTAGCTTGTTTACAAATCTGCCAGGATTTTACTTAAACGTTTGTGTTCAGGAAAGTTTAAAGTATTATGTTTCACCAAAGAAAGCCACCAAAACTTTTATTAATTACAGAACATATCAACAGGATAACTAAAACTTTGTAACAAGAGTAATTTTCTGTCGCCTGAAACTAATTGAGCATTTTAGGAATAACTGATCGTGACATTAATAGCTTTTTTTGGAATACCACAGTGTGCCAAACATTTTCCAACTTACCATTAAATGCAAATACCATGATTCGTGATTATAAACTCAGTAAAAACTCATAACCTTTTTTTCATCTCTTGACACGAATGGAGCCAAAGATTAGCCTTATTAAAGAACATTTGGCTAAATGAAACGAAAGATATGTTCTCCACTATTTTTGTCAATTTTCAAGATAGAATATTAACAGCGTTTTAATTGTAATTTCTGTAAATAAGGTGTTTTTAAGTGGTTTCTTCGATAAAGCATAAGGATTGCTGACACTCACCTGAAATAGTGATTAGATAAAGGCTTTATTTGTTTTCTTGTATTACTATATTTCTTTGAAATAAACAAATTATCAGGTTTAAATTCTGATAGAAAAATAGTAATTAAGAACTTTTCAGAAACTTTATGAACTTCTTTTGCATTGATGCCAAAAAGCCTTCAGCAAGTGTGTCATATTATAGAATTGAGTAAAAACTGAAATTCGTTGGAACAGTTCAATATTCTAGTGAGTATGTACAACACCCTTGAAATAACCTGGAAAATATCAAAATTAACCATGATAGCAAATCAATTGTGCAATTAGGAGAAAGAAAACCAGTTTGACGAGCTATTACAGAGGACATAGAATTCGATTAAATAAAAGTTTGCATAATGAAAAAAATGTGTATCAAAAACATGAAAAATTGTAAGGGTAATTAAAAGAGACGACACACTGAGAACGTTTGTATAAGCCTAATTATAATAGCATTGTGGCAGCAACATATGCCCTAGAAGTCTCGTGGAATGAGATGTTTATCATAATGAGGGATAAGTGTTGAATGAAAATTTCAAATACCACATTTAAAGTAAAGTGTTAATAGTATGTGCATTTTTCCACAAAATAAAATTTCGGAGTGAAATAAGTCAACTTTTCTGTTTGGTTTGGCTACTATCAATGTTGGTTATTTAACATATTACTCCTTACTTTAATAGTAGCTGCTACCTACTTTACTTGTCTGAAATGCAAGCGATGTTTTACCAAATTTTTGAAAACAGTGTGACTAGGTGCCTACTAAAATCCCAGGAACCTTTCCAAATTGGATGCCTAAAAAATAAAACAAAAAATGCTGTCCAATAAAAATGCAACGATTAAAATTAAAATGTGGTAATGAAATGTCGAAATATACAGTACAGTAGCTGTATATTAGTCGGGAGGGTGAGAAAACGAAATAGGAATTGAAATACAATATATATTGTAAAAGCTCAATATGTGATTAATGGTGACTGATAAATTGCATTAAGAGTAAAAACGTATTCGACTTTTAAAATTAACAATAAAACCTCCAAGGAATTGGGATGACAGTAGAGAATCCATATACAACTTTGGCGATGGGCATGTCATCAATATTCTGCATACATAACTTTATGGTCAAAACTAATCTTGCACTGAAGTACTTACTGTTCAACAAAATGTTTGCAATTTCTAGTGTTCCAGAATTGTTGGTGACGCCCATCGCCGATGTTGATTTCAGACTGGATTTGTTATAAAACTCAAGTGTTATATCCCAGAATCACAAAGTCCCATGGCCATTTTATGAAAACAATTGACTAAATAGTAAGGTATTGAAAAAAAATAATATAAAACACATGATTGGCCAACATATTCTGTAACGGAATCTCAACATACCAAGAGCCGAGGGTATAGAGTTTTTGAGTGTAATCGATCCAAAAAAATACTGACTTTCCAACTGTTAATGAATGCCAAATAATTAATTGATATTTGAAATACCCAGTATTGTTAAATCGGGGATAAATTTGGAGCAAAGAAAATACCCGAAAATATTTTCAATTTTGATAAATGCATTTATTTAATGCACGATCTCTCTTAATGTTAATACTGTTGATGGGATTTAACGTTTATTTTTTCAACTGAAAAATTGAGTGAATTTTGCCATTTTTTAAGAAATTTGCTTGAAAAAAAATAGTACGGATCAGGATGTTGCTGATTTTGTTTATTATCTCATCATGAATGAGACTTTTTATAACGTTTAGATTTCGGAAACTCTGAGCAGTAAAAAATAACATAAGAGATTTTTTGGATTTATTAAGTAGCAATCAGTTGAATTCAGTTGACCATGCTCGAATGAATGTTGCCAAAGCTTCAAAGAAATTGCCATGCTTTTGCAGTTTGCAAAAATTGCAATAAAAAAGTAAGGATATTTTTCTGAAGTGTTTGGCAAGATGCATTGAACATGGTCATACGAACTTAACTTACTGCTAATCGATAACGCCCACAAAAAATCACGTGTGGGTTTTCACATGACAATTTCACATGTGAAATTTTCAATTACCACAAAACAGGATGAGAATAAAGACATATCTAATCCTTTTCAAATTTTTAAACTGACAGGAAAAACTATATTAAAAATGAAAAAGGTACGTTGATGGAAGTTTTTGTTTCAAAACCTCATTGTTGAACGAGTAACCGTCGTTGAGAAAGCAATTTTCAGGTGGATTTTGAGCAACAAACTCTTATCTCCGGCAAACTCGATCGCGCAAGGGCTTAAGTGACATCATGCATGACAGTTGCTATAATCCAAAAATGATTGTGGTACGTTTTGACAACTGCTGTACTTCAGAGAAATTTTGTAAAAATCGGTCAATGAAATGACATTTCAAAAATGAAGCAAGTCGTGCGCAGAATCTACCCTTGAGGAATATCACATGTTACCCAATAGCATACACGGAACAAAGCTGTAGAAAAAAAAAAAAGGTTTTTAAGTTAAATCATCTTAAATGAACATGTAAATAGGGAATTGAATGGGAAGCTTCATGCTCCGATGCTTTTGTAACACTTCTTTTCAAACTGACTCCAGCGTGTCTTCAGAAACTGTTGACCATTGTTGACAAACGATGTGGAAGAATTTCTTCAGAGCTCCAAAGGCTACTTGTAATTGTGTTCATTTTCAGTTGGTAGTAGTAGTACAGGTGTAGTAGCATTTGTGCAGTATAAAAAATCTCCTAAGGAAGAGGAATCCCAGCTGGTATAAATTAGAAGAACCTCGTTAAGAATAAGCTTACATCTTGATCTTCTATTTTCATAGATCTGAAAGAAGGAAGAAAGAATGAGATTACAGCACGAATTAAATATTGCTGCAATTTTGGTTGAGACCAAAGTGAATATATGTACATGCAGAATGGAATTTGGTTGAATCTCTTGCCAACAGCTATATAATTTACATGTAGATCCAGAACTATGATTGGCTAACACATATGACGTTGCAATACCCGCAAGCCAATGGAATCTCTGCACTCCCAACACCTTCATGGAGCAATAGCAAAAAATGAATCGATCTGTATCGTCTCGCATATAACTGAGCAGTAAGCACAGATTATTCAAATCACGTGTGAATAAAATATAGTCAATAAAGATTAAGGGTGATCTGTAAAATGTGGCAACAATCAAATAAAATCAATCCATGAATCAAAATATTTCATTCCCCATAACACAATTTTTTGAGCAACGCAGACAATTAAGGGTTTTGCAGCCTATAGAAACTCAAAAAATGCATGTTTTAGACAACACAAATTGTATGGAAACTGATTTTAGGCGATGTTTTATAACTTAATACATTAAAAGTGCTAAGTGAAAAAGCCTCAGTAACAAAAAAAAATATTGTACAAATTAAAAAATGTATACCTAATTATTTTATTGAGATTTCTGAAATTAAAATTTCAATGCGAGAAAGTCTAAACGACACATGTCTGAAACAAAAATTTCTTTTTCAAACATTGGGTTAGTTTTAAGCGGATTTAAGAAACAACGTTTAATTTCTTACAATATTGGCCAAATTGCAATGTATGGTTCCAATCGATGCTTAGAGGTGTGTGAGAACATCATAGAAGGTTTTGTTTAAATTTTAATAGCTATAAATATGGATTTCGGAAGTGGAAGAACCCCAGTTCTCTCTCTTCAGCCATCACACATTTCCTCTATTAATCATAGCCGGATTCCTTGATATACAAGCGCTGTATCGCTGGAATCTCGCATATCCCAATCCGGTATTCCAACAAAATTACAGGTTGGAGCAATTCACAGAATAGCATCTCATCAATTTTTCAAGAATTTACAGATTCCACGGAAACGACGGCACTCAGTTGCAATCGGTTCCCTGGAAAACTGAATTAAACGCACTGCATTTTCATGCATAACAGCCTTATTTTAATGAACTCTCAGCGGATGTGCAGCAAGCCTTCGCAAAATTGAAGACTGGAACGCATTTGCATACAAGATAATTAAACAACCTAAAACAATAAATATGAGCAGTCTGGAATTTGTCTGCAGTGCACAACTATTGCAGGGCGGTGGTGGATCCTCATAATTCACATGTTGGTATACGATAGTATATAGCAAAGACACAAAAGTATGACAAACACAATCCAAGTTATGCGGATGTTTTTTACCCTCGCTAATGGAGTATTTGTCAACAATGGAACAGAAAACACATGTTTGTCTCAAACTTCTTCAGCTATTTTGTTGGCAAAAAACCATTATGGAGGAGAGTCTTACAAGATGTCGTTACAGTTAAGTGTTGTTTGGTAGAATATTTTTTACTAAAAAAATATGGGTGATGGTTCCTGTCCCATAAAACTGAGTTGTTGCATGGTATTACTAATAAGTGACAATTTAACAGCTATAAAAAAGGGTGGTAATCCATAGATGAAAATTATAAAGCAATTTTAAATTGTACCAAATTTTAATATCGCCTATTTGGGACTACCCTGGCCACAGCTTTGGATTGGGATAAGTTGCAAATAGCTGACAAGTGTAAATTTTTAAATTAGGATTCGAGTCTATCTAAGCCCATCGGCACAGAAAGCATTTTTGGTACACCCAGAATACGTGGGCATATTAACCTAAATTCAGATTATAATTTCAACAAACCTCCTACTTATATTACAGATATTTACTTGTGGTCGTCCACTTTCAGCCCGTTATTCATTTAATTAGCATATTTCTTTACACGTTGATTATTTGGCAGTAATTCAAATGGGTCATGTATTTAGCGAATACTTTTGCGATAGTCTGGTACTCCCTTTTCAAATTGTTTCATTTTCTACAAGATTGAAACTACAAATATTTCAATCGCACAACTTTGCACTAACCTCGATGCAAATTAGTATCGAAAACACCATTTTCCGAGGGCAAAATTTCATCAAAATTGCCGAATAGTTTACCAGGTAGCCTATTTATTGAATCTGTGCTTTCGTTTACGATAAACCCAATTCAAATCCGGATTGTATAATCGTTTCACCAACTTGTACCTCGCTACGTTATGCCAAACAGTACATCTCATAAAATCAATATTACAATAAAAAGCTACAAGAAATTTAATGGCTGTCATATAAGTGTGATCTACATTTTATATCCGCTGTCACGAAATGGTTGAACAGCAGAAACCAATAAACGATGGAAGTCATTTTAGCCTATTACTCACTATTACTCACTTTGCGAATTGGCTACGAACCGAGAAAGTGAGTAAGATAAACTGAAAAGGAGTAAAAAGGAGCATTAATTATCATGGAAACTTCAAAAATAATGGCAAACAAGCGAGTGTTTGTCTAAAAAAGCACTTCTTCCGGCGTTAACAAGATCCTCTGCAGTATCAATTTTCAGACTGTATAATCTAATCTCCAATCACTCTATTTTTGCAAGGCACTATTAATATTCTATACATAAAAAAACACTGTTTGCTTGGCCGCAGTGGAAATTTATTAGCCTGAATTTCGAGTCGATTAAAGGTCTGTCAGGGTCAACTCATTCTTCTACGAGGTGGATAAGAGAGCATACAAAGTCAGTGACCTAAGAAGGTCACTGAGGAACCTTTGAAGTGCAAGGTTTCTAGCTTTTATTCTTATCGAAATTCATAGAGCTCCATTTTTAATAAACAGTTCTCATTCCCATCACCAAAGACACCAAGCATGAATAATTGGATCCTTTTCGAGTCACGGGAGCACGTAACTGGAACGAAAAAAAAGAACTTGTGTCCGCCATTCCATTCATGTTATCCTATTTGGACAACAGGCTCAAGACTACTGACTACACCAAACAGATTCCCATTGGTGTCAGATTTGATTGCGACTTTGGTGCATCAGGAACCCGGCTAATAATTGGGAGTGCAGGCAGAGAATTGCTACTGTGCGCAATGCAATATCGATTGCTTTTCCCTGATGAATTCTGACGTGTTGGATGTTGAACAACGTCACCGCCAAGTGATGGCGAAATAAAATGCTAGTATTTATGAAAGCTCACCATAGCTAATTGGGGCTTATATGGAGGTGGCACGCCTCTCAAACAGCCATGCACACGAGGCTATTGTTTAATAAGACTGCGTTCAATTCATTGAGAGGGTCGTAAACCTCGAGGGTTAAATATGGAAAGACTTGTTATAAATATGCATGGGAATCAAATTTTATACAAGGTTGCATTATTTTGTTAGATGTTTTCTCACGACATGACATTTTGGAAATATCTTGCTTATTGATATCCACACGTCTGAATGATCAGATATGGAATTGTAACCGGTAGTCCGGTTTTATTACGTTTATCATTAACTCTACATGAAATTAATAGGGATTTCCACCTCAAACTTGGTTGTTAAACCAATTTACACAATGTTATGTGCATTGTATACAATGGTAAAATGGTGAAATCTTTCACGACTGGATAAGGTCTGATTATCACAATACTAACCATGACAAGCTAAGAAGAAAAAAAAAAGAGGAAATGTTGTATATTTTACAAACTTTCCTTTCTCCTCGCTTTCCACTTAAGTAATGACGTTGTTTCACTACACCATTTTCCTAATGAACGCAGCGAAAGTTAATGAGCTCACTCCAATTATGTTATTACTGCGCCTTCTCTTGCACATTTAATTATCAATCCATAACTAGGTGCATGAACTGCAAAGCAAACAATGTTCTAATTTTAAGACTTGATCAAGTTACACAAATTCGATGAACATCAGAAGCGAGAATAAGGTGCTTTTTAACTAAATTTGAGCAAATATTAAAGTAATATGGTGCTAATGCTGTAACATCTGAGTAAACAACTTTATTTTATATGAATATCATATTTCTAGCTCATTAAAGGCATAAAATAAACATAAAATTTATTCCATCATAATTCACAAGTCAAATTTCCAGGAGAAAATGCTTTGACTTCTCTCTGATTTCCATTACTTTTATTCATTTGACTTAATTACTCGGGTAGAAAGCCTAAGGTAGAATTAGAAAAATAAAAAAATTCGGGAATGTAACTTGGAGATTTTGCAGGACAGGTTTTTCAAAAATGATTAGACTAATTAAAAACAAGATGATTGAAGTCAAGTTACATTTTTTAAGATATGGATGTCAATAGTTTTTGCAAACACACATGAACCTGGAAATAAATTTTCACAAAAACCTTCACTATCTGTTTGTTTGGACTTGTTTGAAGGGAAAAAATATACTAAATATGTAATCCAAATTCCACAATCGGCAACGCATGGTTTCATGCAACTTAAAATGGGTCAAAGACTACAAATATATTCTCGCCATTTGCCAGGGCAAAAGGATAAATTATGCCCTCAATCATCACCCATCTGGTACTGGCCAGAATCAGCGAGTCAATTTTGTAAAAAAATTCTGCTTGAATTTCACACGATAGTTGAAATGGCAGCATCATTTCCAAGATAAACATCATAATCCTGCACTTTACTTCTCACAGCATACAAATAGACTTGAAACTCGCATTGCTTCCGTCTTCTCAATCCAAAGTGCAGAATATTTTTTCTTAAAAAAAAAACCTCCCATTACCATATGATATTTAGATTGAATTTTCATGGAAGAAGATTTGGTGTATATGGCGGAAACTTGCTCGAGGAAATATCTTTCATAGCTTCAGTCACGATGATGTCTATTTTCCAGTGAAAGATGTAAGGTGCAGGATTCTACCTCGCTTTGAATCCTTATCGATGTCTTTTTACAACACATGTACTCCAGAATAAATGAAGACTCAAGAATATTTCTAGTCGAGAAGCGTTTTACCAAGTCTTTTAAAGTGTCAGGTTTTATAAGGGCTACTTTTGAGCAACGAGTTGTAGGACTAGAAAGAATATCGATGACACGTTTGCATGTAGTATGATCAAAAAGCTATACAAGAAACCTATTTTTTTGTTTGTCATAAGGTTTAGCATGGAGCAATATTCGGAATTTAATTTGGTTAGTTCAGTGCGTCCAGTAGATTTGCTTGACAGATTTAAGCAAATTTAAGCATATTTCAAGGTGCATTCCTTACATTTTCCAGAACCTCTCCCACGATATTTCTCCATAAATGATTTATTTCAGTAATGTGAACAGGCTATAGTTAGATGGCGCTAATGCAAGATGGACATTACTGGTGAAACACGTATGCCATTTAACAATGGCATCGGTATATATGTAGTACAACACCTCTGCTTCAATAAGAAACGTGTCATAAACCACAAGCCTAGGTCTTTAAGTTGGATCTCACTTTTTTTTGTTAGAATCATAAGCTTATAACATTTAGGGTGTAAAGCTTATGAAGTGATTAGATCTCCTGTCATGGATTAATGCCCATAATTGATCTGTAGCCTCTAGCTGATTCCACTGAATATAAATGAATTCTGGAGGATTTGGAATTTTAGATGATTCTGTATTAGACTTGTATGACAGCTTTCACTGAATCGTATAACCGAAGGCTCTGCGTTGACAGTTACATGTGTACGCAATCTGGAGCAATGGTTAATGTGTTTTAATCGACAAGCGCCGACGTTTTATTTGGACTTCAAATTACTGCAGAGGGGGAGAAACACTAAATAGTAAGCCAATATTTTTACAACAAATTGATGTCACTGTTAATTTGTATTGCCAGGGGACTCGTCAAAGACCGATAAAAATTCCACTTTCTTGCTATTTACTTTTTGGTGACATTTTTTTCGAAGGCAAACTCCTTTAGATAATTCCATATCTGATAACGCGTGGAGTTTACAGTTACAGCTGAAGCAAGACTGAAACTTGGACGCAAGATATCCATCTGTTTGGCATCTAAAATTAGCCAACGCACACGTACATGGTAGGCGTCATTGGCCTTCTTCATGAAAACATTGTTCACAAGATGTTTTCCCAAACAACCTCCAACAGAGTTCAAGGCAAACAAAAACATGTTATGTACCAAATACTGTCCTTTGGACTTTTCGACTGTCTGTATCCGATATTGGGAACAAAGCTATGGCCACACTTAGTTGAAAAAATCTCGAGATTTCAAGATTATTCAGATTTCTTAGAATCTAACCAATTAGTAGTGACAAGACACTCAACATTTCCATTTTTGCTCAACAACTTTATATATGGTCAATTTCAGCAGTGGGTTGGGGATGTGTTTTTTGCAGTAGAAGAAAGGATGACACGCCCGTCGACAAAACCTACTTTTTTATACAAATCGACTGGTATCAAACAAGAAATATAAATGAACAGTGAGAAAGTGGCTACGCAAGCAGCAAACTTCAACATTTGCCATGCACGCACGCACATTAATTTACACGAAACGATGGCACGAAAATAAGTTCACTACTTTAACGTCATGTCGAATTAATATTTAGCAGTTTGCGTGTACCAGCAAAAGAGAGATATATACTATACACCATAATAAACCTAAGGTATACATGACATATTGAATTTTCGACGCTCTTGTAAGCATAAAACATCATGTTTGCTCACTGAAAGGTCGCTATACAGTTCCAAAGTAACCTCAGATTACAGCTGCCTAGGTCGTTTATGTAATTGTATATATAGATAATGAATTATTTGAAAAAGGATGAGGGAGTGTAGGGACATCAACCTCATCATTACAGAATAAGAAATATCAGTTCATTTAATACTATTCGTTGAACAACAAAATATCGCATTAAAGGAGATGATAGCAAAAACCCTAAATCAGAATTCAATTCTTATTAAATTACCCTGTACAAAAGATGTTCCCAATTAGATATGAAATTTATATATCTTAGCAGTATACAAAGTAGAAAGTTGTATTTCCTGATTGAACCTATCATGGATTTGCAGACAATAAAATTGCTTAAATAAAAGTTAGGTAGGCAATGCGATCTGATTATAGATGAGTTTATTAGCATAGTTAATTGGCACCTACTTGAAATACTCGTTTAAGAATAAATCTTTGGATAAATCTTAATTATGCATGGTATTTCTATAGTGAGGGGTTCATTTAGAGCAGATTGTGGTGGACTTGTCTTCCAATTGTGAAAGGCATGTGTTTGGCTAACTTACAGAACCATTATTATTGATTACACTTCCATGTATTTGGCCGATATCTCTCCTAGCTGGTCAATTGCCCACTTATCCAGAAAATCCAGCTTGCATACTTTTGTCATCTATACTTGTAGACTATGCAGATAAGTGCTTTAATAGTGTATGCCATCCAATTATTAATAAAATTCCCTGACAAGGTAATCCTTCGGTCAACCACCGAGATATTAAAACGTTCGCATGTCACACCCATATTTGAGCTCGTGTGTGTGCCTACATATAGTATACGTTTCATTTCAATGGAAACCATCAAAATTGCAGGTAATGCTATAATAATAGCACGGGGGGGTATGCCAGCCAGCAGACATTAGATAAATCGTTGAACTCGAGAGATAGAAGAAAGAAAAAAACACTACATTTCATAAAAAGTAAATG
The DNA here is from genome assembly GCA_034696685.1 of Julus scandinavius. Lineage (NCBI taxonomy): Eukaryota > Metazoa > Arthropoda > Diplopoda > Julida > Julidae > Julus > Julus scandinavius. The sequence continues at coordinate 25,466 of JAQGAE010000128.1, read as the reverse complement.
TAATTAAAATAATTTTCCCTGGTGATTATAATCATTTTGTCCAGGAATTAAAAAACTAGGGAAACGGAACAGAGATACGATTCACGGTCAAAAGTTATGAATGGCAGGTAGAGGCCGTGTCCATGTTTTTTTTTTATATACCTCCTTTCGTTTCTTAAATGCAAGTAATGTAGGAAGGAAATTTCAGTGTTCTTTTATATAATGATGACGTCTTACACACAACTATAAATGGGCAAATTGTCACTAAGTCAAGATAACTTATCCGGGTTTCAAACCAGGGTCACCGGGAAGGCTACACAGTTCATTTTAGAAATCACGGAAGAAAGACAGTACCAATGAGCTATATCTACCAGATGAGGAATTTTAATAACAGCATATTAAGTAGTAAAATTTCTTGCCCTATTTTGCATGGTTTGTTCTGTATCCTTTGGCCTAAATCAGTTATTGCGTTGAAATTATTTAATGGTATGTACTTGGAAACTTGCAATATTTCCGTGTATTGTGTGATAATGTCTATTGTTCGACATAAGAATACAATATCCTGTACAAGAAAACTTGTTATATTTGGAATTATAATGCTATTCGGCCAAAACAATTTTCTAAATAACTTCAACTATATTAAGTTACTCAAAAGAGTTTGTATCAGTTATCCAACTACATTGAGCAGTATTAAACAGCTTTATAATCGATGTCATTTAAAGTGGGGAAATAATGACTATACATTTAACATCAATGAATTCTACAGACAGAAATTTGAGTAAAATACAAACGATGTTCATCAATTGAAGCTAAGAGAACTGAATTACATTTTAATCGTTTGAAACTAAAATGTTGGAAGTTATAATAAATTGTATCGCATATAAAAAGCATTTGTTCAGAGGAACATTATTTGCCATAACTCACCCTCATAAAATATAATCCTGCATCACATTTATTTTAACACATATAGAAACCCTCAAGCCTACAAATTTCACGAAGATTGGTTCTTCTGTAAATTTGCAGCTTGGGATTTTAAATCAAATTATGATGTATATAATCACACACAGGGGAAAAATATATGGCTTGCATTATAGTTTGCATAAAAATCCTCAAGGCACGCGAATATTCAATTTAGGGCATACAAGTGTATACACTCTTACAGAACTACTATATAAAACGGCCCGGTTGCACCAATGCCCCATGATCATTTAATCTTAATTGATGATTTAAATCCAACATGAGGAATAACTAAATATTTTTTCTATTGTTATTCACTTCGCAATGCTTCCTATACTTTGGTAATTGCAACATAAATCAGACGTTATAAATGTTGATTAACACATCTTTCGTCATTAATTATTAGTTGCAATTAGCAAGTGCAGATGTGAACAGTAATCCACAACTCATTTTGAGATAAAAGTATTCACTAGCCTCTACTTATTAAATCGTTTTGAAAATGAGTTTTGCATGTATATTGGCGCAGAAATGGCTTTCATTACTGCCACAATTAAGGCATATGGAACCCAGATGTTCTTCCTCACAAAAGATAACATTTCCATTTCAAATGCCACCATTGCTGCACAGTAGTATATTTAATATTCATGAAAGCGTGTATAGTATTCATGCAATTAAAGGCAGTAACGTGGCGTTTATTCAAGCGGTCAGTAAAGAGAAGCAAAATACAGATTTCGAAAAACCGTTTTATGAATAACATATCAGTAGATGTTGGTGTTTAAAACTTAATGTTGCCTGCAGCAGGATAAGCAGTGAACGTTAGAAAATAAATTGTTTCATTCTACCTAACGTTAGCATAATCTTTGCTTTTAGTATCGAGAAAAATGAACAAGCAGCTTTTTATTTGTGTCATCATTTGCCAATGAACGCACATGGTAGGAAAAATTTACTAGAAAGATGATAAGAGGCCAATGTAATATCTTGGAATTGAATAACGATGACAATTTCAAATTAAATTTAGATAAGGAACCAAACCTTTCTCTTCCTTGAATAGTGTTTGTCAATATATTTAGTATCCTAATTTATAACTACATGTATACAGCTATATAGACTATATATATAATGTAAGTCATTTTCAAGTAAGGGAACACTAAAAACGTTAGTTGGAACGCAATACATGCTCCAAAATTAATTTCACACGTCCCTAAGTTTTCCATTCTGCTAATGTGTGCACAAATACACATTTTTATCTGAAACACATATTATTGGAATACCTCATAACAAACACTATGGAACACATGTAATTAGGAAAAATAACTACCAGGAACACTATTTTAAAATGTAAAACGGAACACAACTTCGAAACTTCAGTGGAACACTTTTTTCATTACTGAACACTTGATATATAGTAATTGAAGGGTGCTTTTATAGTTCAAGAAAAGCAAAGGGTAAATAAGTCTAAGAATAGACGTCTGACCTTACTTTTAACAGTTTGTCCACTTTAAAAACAGACTTTATGAAGACAACACAGGCTTTTAAACTCCATTTTGGAAAACATGGATAAATGGTACGTTCACGATTTTTTTTATAAATTTTCTATTTATTAACGTTATAGCCCATAGTTTTTATTTATTTGCTAAACGTGTGAGTTTTTTTTAGGGAAACACGTTTCATGGAACATTATTGAACACATACAGTACGTACAGTGTTCCCGATTTGTTACACGAAAGTGTTTCTAATTTTCTGTATAGCAACACAATTACTAAAAGCACATTGTTTAAAACACGTTTTTGGAACACAAAAACACATTTTAAATGCGTTTTTGCGTTCTCATATTGTTACAAGGAGTATTCTTACACAACGTTTTTTATGTTCCAATTGGCCGAAAATGACTTACAGTATAGTGGCAATAAAACGTGTCATTTATTAAAAATGTTGCACACCCTATAGCCCACGCATTTGATTCATTGAAAATATTTAATTACCAGTAACCTGAATTCAATTAATACTATTGATTAAAAGATGTTAATTCACCAGGACGTGGGTGAGGGATGACAAATCCGGATGTTTTCGAACTTTTGATTTTAATTAGTGCTTATGTGCTCACTGAATCAAATATAGTTCTCAATGTGGGGCCAGATGACCCCCTGGGGGTCCCCAAGATGCTTTCTGGGAGTCCTCGAGGTCAAAATTTCATAAAAAAAATATGTTGCCCATGAGCGAAATTCATAAGTTCCTGGAGTTCCTTAGTAATATTAAGACAGTAAAGGTTTTTCGTTAATTAATACATTGCAAAATACATGTACCTACATTTCCACGACCTGTAAATCTATTCGAGAAAATTCAATAAAATTTGTATAAAGTCAAAATAAATTATGTTTGAGATTCAATTGTTTCCTCTCATACGTACCATCTGGGTTGATTTCGTGACGATTATTCTCATTTAAATTAGTGGCCATCTAATATCTGAAAGCACAAAAAAATGTAAAATTAAAAAGTGTACTTGCAACAAAACGAGACATTGCACTATAATACTACAATAGGAGCAAACTTGGGAATGTGCCATACACTCAATGCAGATCTATATTTTCTTAATCTAAAATGCGAGGATTCGTGAGAAGCCATAGGGCAATATCAGATAAAATTTCAAGGAAAAAAATACCGTATTGATGCAGTCCATGCAACCAAAAAATCACTTTGCGTATAGCATATACTAGCTACCAGCCAGCCATTTGCATGAACTATCGAATTTATGATAATAATGAAATACAGAGAACAACTCCTGCATGGCGACTAGCTTCTTTTTTCTGGTAGTTTTTTTTTCTTTTTTTTTTTCTGCTTGAACATGTATGAGTGAGTCATCGTTGCGAAAACGCTTCACCAACAACAATTTACTTATAATTCAGCCTTACATCTACGATGAAATAAGAATCATCCCATGGCAACGTGCAGCTTAAAAAAATCGACCTTAGCATGCATGGTATTAAATAAAAACAAGCTTAGCTCACCAATACAAAATGAAGAAAATTGAAATTATTTTTAGCATGAACACCGTGAATGAACTTCAGCAAGTGCTACAGAGGTTAACAATGCTCGTTTAAATAAAATGTGAATCGTGTCATTGTCATGTGCACACCCATCTAAAAAGCCGTGAAAGCACGGATATTTATATATAAGAATAGCTGAATGCCACGTTTACGGCTTCTTTTTGTATTCAAATCATCGCAGACAATGGGACGACTGTTTATACCCTTGCAATGTGCATAACAAATTAATTGTTCTTCTTTGGGAATTTTCAACTGAAAAGGGCTGCAAGGTGACACCTATGGTGTCTTTTCTTGCTGATTTCAAAGATAATTTCCATAAAGATTTTTGCAAGTTATGTGTTTTGTATTCAATACAAAGTGAATTCGCTTCGACTATGTCCACGCTTTGGACAACAAAACGTCCAAGAGCTATACTTTTTTAATCTCGTTTTAAATTAACTTTGAGTTCGTAGTATCATAATCAATATATGCAAATGTAAACTATTCAATGCAGATGGGAATTGGTGTATATCCCTAAATGTTGCCGCATATTTGCTTTACACATTATATTAACTAGTTTAGGGGAAAAAATAAACAGATGAATGATAACTGTTGATGAACGATAATGTGTTGTAAGTTGTTGAAATATACTGTAGGTTATCCTTGAAGCATCATTTTCTGATTATTTTAAATTTAGCATAAATGTAACATCATACAGTATATTATTAAACTTTTGATGAAACCGATAAGCAAAATAAATGTTCGCATTATTTATAGTTGCAAACTCGAATAACTTTGTTTAAATTCATTTTGTATACACACTTGTTTCGTAGAATTCAACATTTCCGCAATGTTATAGGAAATTCAGCAAGAAAATGTTGGCAAAAGGAAGCTAATAACACAGCTAGTCTTCAAGATGAAGGAAAGTTCGCTATTGAAGGCATTACTGTTCGTATAAGAACATTATTAGAGAGCATATAAAGAGCATACAGACCTTGGCCTGATTTCCATCTATAGGGTGCATCAGTCAAGTGGGTAATAGGGTGCGATTTCATGTATATATTTTTCAGATTATTATTTCAAAAATACATTTGGAGGACTGGATTTGCAAACCAATTTTGGCGTACAATCTTATCACACAATATGGAACAAGTGTATTGAGATGGACGATGGTAATTGACCTATTGGTGCAAATATTATCGTTTCATGATACCACATTACTTATAAAGTCTAACAAGAAGTTAATTTCACACACTGGAACTTCAGACTTGATAGGAAATAACAAACAAACATTAATTACATGTATTGAATTAAATTCATTTCTAGATCCTACAGAATGACCCATGACTTTATGAAATTTTTATACTAGGTTTTGATCATCTCGAATTGTTGAGTGTTATACCACAGATTGGACCATTTCCACATACCAGCAATCTTACTGCACTGTGTAGATAAACAACATTAAAACATGTAACACTATATACAGTATATTGAAGTAATGCTGTATTCAAGCTGATTTATAGCAAACTAAGCCAGTGGCCTTGTTTTAAAGGAAATCGATAAAAGATGCATGTATTAAGTATATTGTCAGTCTACTGCAGACAGAATCAAATTTTAAAAAAACCACTAAACCATACAATCCAGACAAGGGCAATCAACAGATGATTGAATCACCAAATGGTTCGTAAATAAAACCAAGGCAGGAAAAAACCGAAGGCAAGAGATTAATTAAAATTACAATGTAGTTAATTATCCATAGATTATTTCACGCGCTCTACATATTTTGTATGGCGAAGGCGTTACAGGCTATCGGTGAAGAGTATCGTCCAAATGAACCGGAAATAAATACATGTATATGCTTCAAGCGGCTACTAATATAGTCCACCCATATAGCAAGATGATGTTCTATGGTAATAAACTTACAACTATAATACATTTGAACAACCGTGTCGCCTTTCACCCCAAGTGGGTGGAATTATGACATAGTGCACTTATGTCTATAAACGCCTCCATTCTATTGCATGTGACTAACTTACAAAGCTGTTGCACATTTATGGTAATGTATACAGTGTCTCGAATTTATTAAACAGCTAAAAAATCTTTAAAAAAACCACATGGAGTGGAGCCTCTTTAATATCGAATGCTTGATTACATATAGTGATGACATTTTTAAATATTTTTAGCATAACGTCAAAACATGTTGCTGATTAATTGTAATAACACACAATTGTCCCAAATTCCACAATATTGCAAATATATAAATAACAGCATAATAAAATGGATTTCCTTTCATACCCACCAAAGCTGTATATTTCACCAACTTGTCACATAACAAAAAGTAAACGTTTCCAAAATGTGTCATATAATTGCATGAGTACTTAAATCATTCAATATATGTACATGTATTTCCTAGACCCAGAATATAATACCATATGATATCCCTTTACGGCACCATAATGCACTGATCATGAATGTAAAAAGCAGTTCATGAATATTTAAATCAGTCGTTTTGGTAACGGTTTCAACATTGTCTGGCGTTATTTGCTTCGAAAACAATACATGTTTCCGTAAAGGGCACTTTGCTGATGATACGGCTTCATGTTCCATTTCATTATAAATGGTTTATGGCAGTCAGTTTATTGTGTGGTCAGCAGGATAATCCACCATGCAGCAGAGTGTTCATAAATATTTATTTATAGACAATAATATATAACAAGGCACACCATAACGTCTAACACAATCTTAGACAACATCTATGGGATGGAAACACGCTTCTGGCTTTATTAGAAGAATATTTATTCCAAGACATACCTCGGTGTACCGACTCAGTTATAACAGGTCACAAAAAATCGCATTGGCGAAAACACAATGGAAAAATCATAATGGCATGTTTTCAACATTTCCTATTTTTTGCAACAAAGCAGCAAATAATAACAAACAAACAAAAATACGCAAAATACTAGTGTTTGGCAATATTTAACACAATAGCTGCAGCAATCTGATACATGCTGTTGTTACAAGAGGTATACACATACTTAAGACTTGCTGGCTTTTAGCAGGAATGGGTATACATGGCAACGAAACCGCCATTGTCAATAAAGTTGAAGAAAAGCCTTTAATGGCTTGATCATAATTAAATTACACATTTGCATGAATAATAAATAATGGTTAATATGCAACTGAGCATAATTAAATTTCGAAAATTTCATCTGAAATAATACCTATTATATTACGTAAAAACAGCAAAGTTATAAGAGACCTGTCTAAATGAACTATGTATTTTTTCATGAATGCTATACAATGGCATGCATGCTCTTAATTAAACCCAAATGTCAACTAATATCAGTTATATATCACAAGCTGCAATACTCTATACAATAAGAACATTTGATAACATTCATTAAATAATAATTAATTTAATGAGCACGCAATACGTTACTATAGCAACTATGTCAAACATGTAAAGGTCAATCGAAATTGCAAAGAAATATGACAAAGGTATCTTCACCTTCTGAAGAAGGTAAAAACAGAATTAAAAAGAACATACCATATGTTTAAAAAAAAGCATAGCATCACATCTTCTGCTTCTATAGCCTGGTAAAACTAAAAGTTTTATAATTAAATCAAAGGAAAATTAATGCTACTATTGGTGTGACTTGTGAGTTCAATATTAAAAGATTTGCTTAAAAGAAATTCTGTAAAAACGGTCATCGGCATTGTGCATTGAAGTTTTAATCGATTAAAGCATTTTGAGCATGCAGAAACCTCTAAAAAGAATTAAGCATGTCTAATAGGCTCTATATCGTACACTATTGATTTTAAAACGGGGCATTCTAAAAAATGAAGCAGACAACAATTCCGTCAAGCTATGGTAAATCAATATATGTAAAAATGTAGCTTATCCTGCCAATATCCATTCCCAAAAATTCTTTTTGTGTGTGTGACATGTATAGATACATGTATATTAATGCTAAATCATGCAGATAAGCAGATAAATAGGGACATTAGTTTAAATTGTTTTCCAAACATTCACATATAAATACGTGCACTGTTGTACACAATAGGGATATGCTCTGATTGAATTTAATATAGGCATGTGATTTACACGCACTAAATGGCGTAGTTCCTTCTCGGAAATACATGCAGTCATATTAGCGCCGACCAATGCGGGAAAAGGCTATATTCCTAAAAAGCACATTCAGCACGAATATTAACACGTACTTTCTTCCAGTTATTGGCGTCCCGACAAAACAAGCGTAAAACGGGTTAAAATCAATAAGAAACTGGACGACGCCATTTATACAGAAAGTGGTATATATTAAACAGCTGAAGAAAACACGCATGTTATAAAGGGTGCCGAACACGAATTACATTTTTATGTTTCATGACGTGAAAGAATTTTGGGCACAATGATTCTGCTAAAAGTGAACAAATGCGTTGTTAAGGCCACCTTTCTACAACACATTTTAGCATATATACTGGAATATTTCCATACGACAATTTATGAGAAACCACTATAAAAATGTATTGCCGTTTGCTCAACAAATTTTAATAGAAATGTGCATACTTAGTTTCAAATTCCAATAGTATACCATATTGAGATACGAGCATAAATATAAAATGCATAATGCATGTAGCGGATTGGGTTTAAAAAAATATTGCTTGCCAGGAGACAAAGGAGGCCCATCCAAAACTATAAGGCTGTCATTTAATTTTCATAACAAATAATTGAAAAATAAGGGAAAAAAGGTATAATTAAATTACATCTTTTAGTACTTACAATGGGAATTCGGACTAAATCCTACAGTGTATATTCACAGTATATTGTACATGTTGCTGGTAGTACACAGTACTACATGTAATTACAAATTTTAACATTGGAATACATTGGATTTTAAATCATTTTTTAAATTTTAAGTAAATTGGTGAAAATTTTTTAAGGGGGCCCACTGGGAAAGCTGAAACACTAAACAGTCCGTCACTGATTGATAGTCTGTATACAGTATACATAATGCATACAATACTGCTTTCAAAAATAAACTTAAACATTATAAAGAAAAACCTATGCAAAATATTGTTTCATGTAGAAGAAAGCTCGCAATGATGCTAAAAAGATATGCTTGAATCCAAGCTTTTAGAAAGTATACATTTCCTTGCATTGCTCATCCATCTTGAAAACCTGAAGCCATTTTGATCCTCTTAAGATGGTCAATGTCGCAGACACAAATGGGTCTTTTATCGATAGCTTGCATATAATTGGTCGTCTTTTCATCAATCTGATAAAATGCAGTATAGAATGGCACAATTTTGATCCCACCGAGGAAAAACATTTTCAGCTGTCGAAATTACCTCTGATACGAAGCACAAAAAAGGGGGAATTGTGTTCGTCGCCCTCTATATGGATCCAAAACTGCTTTATGAGCGATTAGGAATTTCGGGGGCGTTGGAGCCATTAGACCCGAATAATACCATCTTCTGGTAGTTTGGAGCGACTTGGTACGCAGCTAGGAATTATGATTAGAAACGTCAATATAATCCACAATCGCTCAATTCTGATAATAAAACATTTTTCGCCGCCTACGACAACGCGTTATTTTGTCAACGATGCTGTTTTTCTTGTTCTGGAAGCAAGCCACGTACCAAATCAAATCTCTGGTAGCCTTACACGCCATACTATAAAATTGTACAAAGATCAGACCGAGGCCAAACAGTATATCTTTGTAGCGAAAATCAATAGCGTCGATGGTCAGGCAACAACCAAGAGCGACAAATTACCAACGTCCACACAATTCGGCAGGATGCAGGCGGCCATCATTACTCGCTCCTGCTATATAAGCTACATGTTGCGCAACACGCCTCTGTCATAATTCAATCGAAAGAGGGAAATAAATCAAGACCAAAGAGCCCTCGATGATATTTAATAGCAATTCCAGACTATAGGGGATTTTTTAAAAAATAAAACATCAAATGAAAACCATCGTTAAAGAAGACCAGGTAACAGGACATGCAGAGAAACGAGACAACCATCAGAAAAAGCCGTTATTCTTTTATACTCATCATTTATAACATATACAGAAATACACATAAAACTACCACAGACAAGAATACCGTATTACAGATATAAGAAGCCAATTTAGAACACGAAGAATACTTACAAACACTTCTACTTAATTACATTATATATGCATGGAACTTCGGATAAAAGTTATAGTTGTGTTTGTCATTGGTGCATGTCCGCAAAGTAAACACCACAAAAAAAGAATTATTAAAAGGTTGATGCCTTTCTGCCCTTTCACCAATAAAACTATCACCATGCAATATCATGCATGCAAAATATCTCTTGATTAAGAACTTAGGCTAATTTTAGTGCAGCTGGAGCATCATGACAGCTGGTAAAATACAGCAACGGTTTAATAACAACGATGTTCTTGGAGGATTTGTTAAGACCAATTAGTGTATTTTATTCGTATATAACTTGTCATATTTGAGAAATTGTGACGTGGGTAGTTAAATATGGTAGAGATCTAACCAGAAATTTCTCTTATTTTAGAGAAATCATGTGCACTTGTTTCCTTAAAGTTCTTGAATGCATTGTTCAGAATTTCATTTTGTCCACAACATTATATTTGTCATAGCCTTCTATGGACCCCCTTATCGTTGCGAAGATTCAATATACCAGATATACCGCAACCTCTATTAAACGTGGTTGTCTTATACAAGGTTGCGTGTGTTTAGTGGTTTAATTATATCACAAGATGGTGCGTCTCAAAACTTACGACTTTTATACTATATTGGGCGACACAAAACTGCAGTAAATCAGGTTTAATTAACGAAATGTTGCCTTCCAGAAAAGCACTACAATTACGTTTACGAGAGTCCATCGCTCCTTTATCTTCCCGATAAATTTCAGGCACTGGCATCGTAGTCTAGGTCATTAAATATTGCATACCAGTTTAGAAAGTATCATTTAAGAGCACTTGTATAGATAGTATACATTGGCACGAACAACCTGGAAAGCTTTTTCATACAACATACTGTAGATGTGATTTATGTGGATTCTTCAGTCTATATGGAATGCATAAATGAATATGATAATGTAATCGACTAAAACGAAAATCAATCGTTGAAAGAATATTTATAGGATACTTTACTCTTATATAGTTCTGACAATCTAAAATAAATGGAAACACAATAACATTCGAATAAACCTTGCAGATCGAGATACACGAGATAAACATTATCATCATTGAATACGTCTATTGTTTGCATGCAATATTTACAAAGTTTGAGAAAACAAAGGTAAAAATAACTTCGAGTACATGAACATTGCAGTTGCGCAAAGCATATTAGATTAAATTGATATAAAAACAATATTATTAAAACGTACATGGATTTCGTGAAGGGTGGCATGGTAAGAATAAGTATATGTATAGGTCATTGAATGTACATGTATTAACATAATCTTTCAACCTCATCTTTCTAAGTGATACTCCAAAACCAACCAACTATTTATGTTGGAAAATTACGCCTTTATATTACGTGATTCTTACTATCTAAAAACAAGTTTTTGTGAAGGATGCCATTTTGAATCCAGAAAGCAAATTCTTCTTATCCATTAAGATACCAAATAGTCCATTATATATTTTTTTTTCTAAATCCCTAATAACGCTAAAATCTTTCTTTTTGTCCATTATTGTGCACCACATAATTAAACATGAAAGTAGGTCCTCGCCATGAGTAGGTGTTTGCTCAGCCAAGATTTCCCTGAAGCAAAACGCCTCTTTGTTTTCAAAGATACATGCAGGTAGTCTGCTGTTTGATGAGTAAATAGCTTTTGGTAAAGGGTTTCACACAATCCATGTTGGGATGAATCCAGTTGTGTATCTATAATATTGAGTATACAGTTTTAAACTTTTAAACGGCCTACACCATGGACTAAAATTACTCTTCTTGGAATATCTAAGCCAGCACTCATCACTCCCACAACTTTAAATGATGGGCTGCGATATTAAGAACAAACATTCATTTCGAGAATGAGCACATGATGCCCCATATTTTCGTTGTTTTAATGAGAGAACAACGCCTATTGGTTATCCAGGCCTAAGGACAGCTGCTTAATGTTGTGGTTGAGAACTTGAAGAGTGGGCTAAGTGCCTAGGCGTTCATGGTCTAAGTGTTGTTTAATTAAGAAGATATACGTAGGCACCTGACGCTCAGTTCATAAACCTTTTAAGTTCTGATCAAATGATTTATAGTGAATAATAATAGCACATTGATATAAATTGCAACAATTAGAGTTGCAGTGTTAATCTTGTATATTGCTGGCCTACAGCTTACAAGTTCTCATTCCAGATTTAAAGATGTTTCAACCACGTGCAACCCATGCATGGGGAAGGTGATAATCTACTTGACCTGTACCACATTTGTTGAATTTTCCCAAATAGTACCCAAGTGGATTTGTCTGCACATTAGTGTGCTATCCTACATCCTTTATATGGACCTTGTTTAATCTCAGACAATGATCAACCTTGGGGTCTTTTCACATCTTCCCTATTATGAGAATCATCCCCAGATCAACCATCACATCACCATGAACCTGATTCCAGGCATGCTTTCCATCTGGGCGGTGAGACATGACGAATTATAAAGCATCGACCAATTTTCCCAGACTGGGTGCCGTCGCAAAGACCTAAAATATTGCTGAAGGAAGTATGTTTTCAATAAAGACAGTCGTTAAGAACTACAAATGCTTGGAAGTTTGCGTTTGAAATAGCGTATACTTAGGTACTCGTATATCCAAAGAAAATAAGGCGTGAAAGTAAATGTCCACATGTAAATGTACAAGTATGTAAACATGAGACTTGACTCGCTATGTAATATTAATGAAATCAGATTTTTTTTAAATATGTAATTGAGCTATTTCTCCTTCTGGTACGTTGCATTTCCAGCTTGTTTGAAAAAAAATAGTAATAACCATAAAATATTAACTTCATGTAATCAATATTGCGGGAGTTATGAGCTGGCCATTAAACTGCTGGTAAAATGTCCTAATTTTGTCAAAAACTGTCTCCAATCTGTAGAAACGATCTATCATCCATTGAGGGAAAAAAATTGCACAATTCATTGTAGACGCTGAACAAAACTATATTGATCCTTATTGGAAGACAGCGATAATCCAATAAAGTTAATGATAGGGCAAAATACAGCTGCAATTTTTAGTCAATAGAGACGTCTAGCTAATCTTGTATTATGGACATGTAATACAGTGACCTTACGAGGCTGGGGCATTTACAAATTAATGTGCTTTGTCGAGTTAATGATCCGGCAAACCCCTACTTTATTTGAGATGTTCCTTCCTTTTTTCCTTGATGCTTTTCCCCACTAGAAAATGAAGTCATGGCTGAATATACAGAGCATTAGTTGGGGAACTTCTCCATTTCAGCACACCCTGGTGGAGTATGAGTTTTTAACATAGAATTCTCGCTCCAGAAGCGACCAGATATTCAAATCTTCACATCCTGCAATGTTTTTAGTTGTGGTTGGCAAAGATGACATCATTCCGAAGATTCATCATTATAACAATGATTCTGTGCACCGTTTCCGGACTGCATTCCATTGATGCCAAAATTAAACAAACATTTTCATCTAAACAGGTTATAGTTTTTCGACATCGTGCAAGCCTCAAATGGAGAAGATTTGGGTGAGTCACACCAAAAGTGAGCTGATGATGAAAACATGTTACAATCATCAACTTTTCCAGATACTTAAGCATAAACAACCAAACATCAGATATACTAATTTGAAAACGACTTCCCAGGAATATCGTATGACACCATTAATCTTGGCAGTGTGACACTTGAAAGCCCAATAAATGGCAACTATCTCGAAGGCTGGATAAATTAATACATGCAACGCATTTCGGTGACCTTTTAACGCGTTGATAAACAAGGTTTTTTCCCTTTAAATCACGCGCAGACGGCACCACGGATGCGGGTTTAGTCATCTCGCCATCAGTAGTTTTAGCTGGATTTATACACTAGCCGGAAGGGAGCCAGGTGGACTGACGGCTGGAGCGCCATCTGTGTCTTCAGGACAGAGACAACAATGTGTTCTATAATTTTTATTTCGGTTACTCATCAGAATCTTAAGTAGGGCAAACAAGTTAAACCTAAAACAATGAAGTCTGGCAAGTCCAAACAACCACAATGAAAGCTATTTTTCCCCGCACACGTGTCTTCAGATTTGCGACCAGGTTTTGGTTGGAAAAAAAACCGGTCCAGATTTCACTTAGAACATTATTTACAGGAAAGCAACCACTCATTACCGGATCAATATTTATATTGGTAGACACAGGGGTGGGAACAATGTGAAAAGAATTCAAGCTTCACATAATTAAAATCTGTGCTATTATTCTCCACTCTATACGTTCGATAAAATCCTTGCATATTTAACAAACGAGTCACGGGTGGCATTTGTATGTGTTTTCTATTAATATATACAACATGTACATGTATATATTCCCATCTGAGGCGCCTGATGAGCAACGTCATTGGCTTTGATTGATGGCCAACCATTTAAATGCAAAAGAGGTGGTTCAAACAAGAAAAATCAAATGTTTCGTTTTTACTATCTTGATAAGTGAAATCCTCCAAGAATTGTAATCGAAAATTCTCATGTTTCATGAATGATTAATTAAGAACAGACACTTGTGCAATCGGGGCTACTTTTTTGCGTTTAAGTGATAATTTGGATATACGAGACACCGCCATTGGTGTTAAGACAACTCTTTAATGGTTAAATGCTGTAGATTAAAACTTGTCTCAATTATTTAAAGATGTGTGACCGGCTGCATCAAATCGGGCAAAATGGTATAATTTACACCCTAATGCTAAAACATTTCTTACCATCCTTTCTGGTTTATTTCATGGTTCTATTATTGAAACAATGGACGAGGCGCACTCTAGAATACAGTGTTTAAACGAGGCTAATGAATGATATTCTATTGTTAGCAACTTGTGTTCAGCACATTACAAAGTTGGTTGCAATGATTATTTTAGGAATAACATTTCGAACAATATATTTAAAGTGGAGCCATGGCATACATCCTGCTATAAGTTAATGCATCCTTATCGGTATTTCACAAATTGCAAAATCACAATAATATTCCAAATATAGCAAGCTTATAGGATAAAACAGATTTTACCAAAGCTGTATTTCAAAGTAATTTTCATTTTGAAAAACAATATCAAAAGATACTGGTGTTACACAGATAAGAATTTATCTCGGTTTAATAAATACGTCATTAAGCTCTCTAATTACAACAATTTAGGATCTAAATTGGTGAAAATATCACATTAATGGCTGTGAATGTAACTATAAGTGGCAAAAAATATAGTAATTATTTCTAGCAGCACACAAACTCATACGGGGTATTATCCTTTGCATAATTAATAACATTTCAGTATGTCATTATACTTTCGAGTTAAAATGGCTTTAACGATTCCTTGTCAATTAAACTACATAACATAATGTAGTTTTGACATGATGCTTATTTTGACAATTAGCATTAATTACTAACCGTCCAAAATACTCCAATAGTGGTAAGTATGGCAATAAATATATGTTTATAGACATTTTAAGCACTCGATTTAAGCATTTTATTAAAAACGACCTCATTTTAGAACGGAGTCATGGAATTTCACTAAAAAGGCAGGTCCCAAACACATATTTGAAGTAACAGAAATGTATCTAGTATATATGTAGGCTTGATACGGCATATAAGAATGAAGGCATTAAGACATCACTAACTTAGATTAGAAAAATGATGGTAGAGCACTCGAAGAACAATGGCTAATGAAAATTAATGGGGGAAATAAATATCCACATTTGTAAAAAATAAAATGCAACATATATTTTCCACATCCATAAATGTTTACCATATGGATTGGCATAATTGTTAATAACAGTCAGTTAACTATAGAACCGTAATCATAAAATATGGAGATTTATCGGATTCACAACAGTATAAAGTAGGCGTATTGATTCAAGTGAGAAATAAAGATACGAAATAACGTTAATTCCTAAGTGGTTTATTGCTGATTTATCTGTGCGCAAAGGAACGTCTGCACCATAACATGATTTGTCATTCATGGAAAAAAATCAAAACGTTATTCAAAAATACGCATTGATTAATGTCATTTAAATGGAAAAAGGAAATCAAAATTCAGGATGTGAAATGAGCAATGCTAAATCAAATTCCTAGGAATAAAATTGTATCGACAACGAGGAAGCTAACGAACATTAGTCAGTTATACTGAGAATGATTGATCGACAAGACTAATAAAATGAGTTAGGAAATTCAAAGCTCACATACATATGCCGTGCGATACTCCATTTACAGTTCTCTATCAATAATATAATCGAAGTGTGTCGTGCAGGATATAAAACCACCATGTTTTCAACCAAATCTCAATGCAAATAAATGGAGTATTAATGAATGGCACAGAATATGTTATGGGAATGAGAGCATTTCAATATCACGAAGGCAATCTCATATCTGAATGATTCATAATTGCTAGTCGATATGCATTTCCGTTTTACTTTGCCTGTTATATGCCATATATACGTACATACGTATGTACATGAAATAATCCTAACAGGACATCAGCGGTCTGTTATTACGCAATTAAATGCCCAATTTATATTACGATTTAATTAGCAGTCAATGTTGCCTCGATCAACCGAGTATGGTGAGCCAACGTACGTTTATTCCATGTTTAACACAATGTGAGATAGAAACCAGTTTTCAAAATTACGAAATCATTGGATAGAACTAAGTATAATTCCTGTTTTAATCGTCGATTACAGGTAATTAATTTTCGCATAGAAATACGTGTGAAATCATTACCAGTAATGCTTTACACAACTGTATACTTCTCACATTTTTTCCACTTGGATAGCACGATTTCACAACAAAAATATTGCATAAAATTTACCTTTCAAGACTTCCTCGTGGACAGAAAGACGTTTGTGTAATATCGTGCTAATATAAAAGGATTTAAAGAAATGCTAAACGTTGGAAAATAATCCCTAAACTTGACTTTAACATGAAAATAACAGGACTACGTGCGCGAACTACATGTAAATAGGTCACGCACACGGGGTTCCCTCTAATTGTTGAAAAGCATTTCAATTTACTGAATGAAAATCAATTTACAAGCCCACTGTGAAAATCCTTCACATAAAACAGGGCATTGTCCAATATACTCCCTAAAGAGTTTAGACAGCAGAAACGTGGCTGCATAAGAGCCAATTTCTCGTTTATTGATCGAATTATACGCGTAGGGTTTTCACAAAATAATGCCGAATTTTCAATTTACAATTATTACATTTTTAATTATCCAAATTCAACAGTGCACGATTTTAAATTCAAAACTTACAAGATGCCGCCCAAATACAAAAAAAATCTTTCCTTTTCTGGTGATTTATAGTTTAATTGGGAACACATCGAATGTTTTATCATTTATTTATTCGATTGGGTCGTACTTTATATACGATTTGTTCCTAATAATGTTATCTTTCGACTAACCAATGTCCCATACAACCCGAATACACTGCCTTTTATAGTTACTGTACAGTGTTTGGGGCACCGCGTTCTAGGAAGTTCAACTATTACTCATCCGATAAGAAAAAATCGTTCATGGATTAAACATAACAATAAAAGGCGAATTAAAAACTAGAAACTATTATCAAAACATTTATTGCAGTAACGGATCACTGCATTTCAACATTATCACGAAAATTAATTGAATTGGTTCTGCAAACAAAACCTTTGATGCATATTATCAAAAATTAATATTATGATTTTCGAAATAAAACTTGGAATTTGTATTTTTAAGCTCATAAGATATTAACTTTTCAATGAGTGAAATAAATAGACCGTCGAGTGAATATGCATATTAACATTAAAATTATATCGCCGTTTATTAATTCGTGCATTATACGCTAATGCGGCCACGAAATCCGATTATCAAAGCACGCATCATCAGTAGTGATTATTAATTAGAACATTAGATATTCATGCTGTAAATATTATGATAATCTGCATCTACCACATGCTGATGCCACGCATTAGGTAAGCATATTTAGAATTTATTAAAACTCCATGAGTTTGCTAAACGATACCATGCCCACAAGAGATACATTAAAGTTGACCAATATTATTAATTATGTAAACGTCAAATTTGTGTTAATTTTAAAGTTGTGTACATTAAATTGTTTCACAAACTTGTCTCTTTAAATTTTAAAACTGTTTATACTTTCGAATGAACGGCATATCATTAGCAATATTTATATAAAAATGTTAGCATTTTGACATGTTATCAAGTTGAAAATGGCCCAGTTGTTATTTTTAATTCGTGATTTCTTAAAGTAACTTTTACAGCTACAACTTTTTAAAAGAGTTAATTGCAGACTGTATGAAAGCTTGAGTCAAAAATCCTTATTTTTCAAAAACACTTGTACAATTACAATGACAACCATGTAGCATCGAACTCAGCTGAACATTATTTTCACAGTCAATATTTGTAGTGGAAAAGTGCGTTGATCCCAGAGAATGTTGAAGGAAGTCGATAGTTTGAAGGTTGCATCCCCGGTGGACCAATCATTTCTCAACGACCCCAGCGAGACGTCAGAGGCCTCATCATCCCTTTCATCATATCGTTCAGACGACAAAAAAGAGGTGACTGTCTTTCTACTCGAGTTCATTTGCGAGTAAAAACTCTTTCAAGTTAAAGACTGTCCAACCATAACTCACAACCATCCAGTCTCGGATGAGCTGCAATATATCCTCGTAGCAGGGGCTGAAGACGCCCCACGTCCTTGCTGTTTGTTCACCATATATTAACTTTACTTCGTGGTCCATGAATTATTTCCAGCCTAGAAATGCAGCCTTCAGAACAACGGTATGCCACCCTTTGTGGAACATTTCCCAGGGTAACTAATGATACCGGAAAACAATGCATATGGCATGACCTTAACATATAGACACACTTCCTCCAGAGCCAGTTTATGGCAGCTTACTTTAAAGTTGGCAGGAAGAAAAAAAAGCCAACAATTCTAATAGGATACTTTAGACAACTTCATGCATCCTATAGTCAATTTTGTAGAAGATTAAGGAACATGGAATATAGAAAGAATTTCCAAAAATTATTGGAGGGTTGTTCTTTTAGTGATCGTCAATTATCCCCAGCACTCAAATTGAAAATGTTAGTGTTATTCATACAATAGATTTTGGAAACATCGTTTCACATATATGTACTTGCAATATCAAAATAAATAAGTCCTCCATTGAAGGATACAACATGATAAATCCCCCATTTTATTAGGCTATCATAAAAAAGGAACAAGAACTAAAATATTATACAGTATAGTCATATAGAAAATCTGAAATAGCATTAAGATCCCTTCTACTATATATGCAACTAAATCTGAAGTGTTGTAGTAAGCCACCAAACGTTTATGTAGTACGGGTTGTGATCCCCCCCTGGGATACACTGCTCAGCTACAAGAAACATTACACGTTTTTACTCAATTTATTAAGAAATACGATTTCTATCCGATGTAGAACATAGTTCTGTATACGACTGATACATTGTATTGCATATTAAATCACCATTTATCACACCTTCTGGTGGTCTAAAATGAAAGAAAGCATAGCGGTTTTCAAACGTACGTGTTAACTTTCAAATTCGAAGAAATGCTTATAGTATGTTGCTCCATGTATGTATTATTTATTATTCATAACTTTAAACTTACCTGCTGTGCAGGAAACGAACCAAACTTTACATGCAATTATTTAAAGGGTTGCTCAGCACGCTTTCGTGTGTTGAAATTACCAATTTTATTAAAGCCGATCATAGAAATATCCACAATAATGGTAAAGGCGGTCCTTAAATATTGCAATTCAGGATCTCAAAAAACAAAATATTATAGGATGTGCATGTTGTGTAAGTTCAGCCATTTCAGGATGTCGAAGTTCTGTACTTACTAAAGCATAATAAAATCTTTCTATAAGAAGGATGCTGTGGTTTCACACCTCGTCTATATACACTCGATAAAAAACTTCCTTAAGTATATGTTTGAACCTGAATTAAGGGGTCAGCAGTGAGGTGTGGTTCAATATTTTGCTAAAAAAATGAATCACTCAGCAAAACATTTCATGCTATAATGACTAAGTATTTTAAAAATACCTACCGAATTTTGATAGTTTACTGTGGAAGATTTATTTAATTTGAATACTTTTGCCTCAAAACTAAACATAGACAACCAATTACAAAAAGGCCCATTACAACTAATGCCTATTTCAAGAGCAAGCTCGTATTCATTTTGCATTTAATGACCCATTACTCGGATGTAATGAAATTTAGGGTATTACGCTTAATGCATCATTAATAATTGAGCAGACATTTGCTGTTTTAATGTACAATTAGAAATGGCTAAATTTCCATTGCTTTCAATCGCCCATTACATTTTTAAAGCGGATGGCGCATTCTTATTATGATGGACTTTACCAAACTTATTTGGATTAGTGTAATCAGTATTGTCAAATTTAGCCAACTTATTACAGTTAGTCACTGTTTGAAGTTTGGCGCACCCAGCAATTACTGTTATTAAATTTGCAAAGGATTGTTAAGTTTATTTGATCAATTTAATAATGCGGTGAAACTCTTCCTCCACTTCCTAAACGTTTAAAATCATTCTAACCCGCTATTAAAAACGCAAGCCATTTTACATGCATGTATTTCCACATTGTAGATGGTATTGTCCAAAACATTATAAAAACACTTGATGTTGTACAAGTACATTTTCATGACGAATATATTTTTCGAAATATAAAAAATGTCTCTATGGGGAAGACAAGAGTGATGGATAAAATATGTCAAAAGTTTCTTAATATTTTCGATTTATAAGAAACCTTTAGAGATGCAAGTGAATTTAAAAATGAATTATTAATCTACTGTAGGCTATACGCCAACCTTTGCAAGCTCCAATGATCAAGCTCTAGACAACATTTATAAAAAAGCCTTGTTTCAATAGCCTATTAAGATTTATGAATACTGGTGAAACCAGCCATTATACTAATGAGGCAATAAAATATTGGTCGAAATTATTAATGCGTCGGGTATAGTGATCCAAACACAAAATAATTATCCCATGTTATGAATTATAAGGTATTTTTACCATTTGACATGAACTTGAATGAAGTGAGTATGAGAACTGTTGACCAATGCGTGTCATGCATATTAGAAAAAATACTGACTCAAAAATTGTTCATTAGTGCCACCATGTACCAATAATGAAAGTGCGGTCGTTGAACTACAGACACGGATATTTCAAGTTTTATTTCTATTTCACAATTTTGTAAGAGGAACTTGAGATATTTCGCTTTGCATGCACAGTCATAATGAGTTGATTTATTTTTTGATGCAACCTATCATCATGCAACAAGAAATAAATTTAAAACACTGATGCACGTGCTGGTTAGTAAAACGATTCCTTGGTTTACCAAATTAAACCGATGTGTGAACTGGATTCTACCACCTAGCTAACGAAGAATTAAACTTGGATAATCTTATAAAATATAATTTATTTTCAAAACATGAAAATTCAAACAAAGTGAGCGGTATTAAGGGCATTCGTCAAAGCTATGAATAATGTCAAATAAAACTAGTTTCACTTTTAATTTAAACAATAATACATTATAAAATTGCTCATAAAACTGTCTGCATGCAGACAGTACTATGAATGCATTCATAGTAATATATAAATATGCAGAGAACATTACTTGTATAAAATCCAATTTCTTCAGAAAAGCTACATGTTAAAGGAACAAAACCGGCTTTATTTAACATTCTTTCCTTATTGTTTGCAGTAGCTTATTTTTATACACTGGAAGATGAGTAACGATACAGCATAGTTTAAACTTTAAAACAACTTCATGATCGGCAAGTTGACTCATCATTTGTTGACTTTTAATAAATAAAAAAAAACATTGTAATTGCGACATTCACTTGAGCTATAAAAAAACAGTATACATGTTCGGTGCCTCTACCGTTGATTAATAAAGTGTACTATCAAAATTTGCATACGTAGAGGGCACAATTATAGCCAAAGAATTAATAAACATGTACATCGCATTGTAATTAAAAAGTAATATTCAGCCTACTCAATTGTTGAGTAAAATTCCGCAAAAATGGTAGTGATTGCACTTCATGCAGACTACAGACAAACTTAAATTGGATCAGGACAGTTTTCGCTGGATTCTAGTAGTTTTAGGGCGACCGAACACCTGTGACCTCATGAGCCACCATTCGAGGAAGGAGTGGCCAGAACAATATCAACAAAGACAACGCATAGGCACCACATGTGACATGTGCCAAATAAATGTGGACAAAGACACATGTAGGAGGACATGGTCGTGCACAATGCATCAACATGTGTGTATGGAATCATATTTACTAACATCGTTTTTGCTCATCAGCCCCGACATAGGGCCAAAATTCAGTGTGTGATCCCCTGAAGAATTCGTCTCCAACATGCATTTAGCCCCAAATGTGATGTTGGCCTCATCTGAATAAAATGTAATTATGCCGCTGTATGTTAAGTAATGCGTATAATCCGCTCCTATAAAGACAGAAAAAAAAATGTAATCCAATTAGAAATGTGCTACTGCTGCATCGGCGTACTTAGGCCAAGATCAACTACTCGAAAAAGGCGTGCTTTTCCAAATGCGGCATAAAAGTTGGCATCTGTGCCTTAAGCTCGCAAATGAAACGCTGCGTATACATTAAGGATGAAATTTCCCTTTATTGCACAGCGCAGAGATTTCGTTCTGAAACAAGAGCTTAACGTTCTGGATTGAAAATAACGATTTCTGAAAATGAATATGGAAATTTGGCTGTCTACTGTGATACAATAAATGAAATGCCTACTATGGAAACAGAGATTGTGTGATGCGTGTGTGCACACAGTACATTTTACAAGTAAATGAATACAGTACAACGGTTTAATTGTCAGTTGCTTGAACACTTGTGATAGCAAGCTCTGTTTAATTTCAAAAAACCTAAGATTCCCAGTATAGATAGACATCTATGGTGCACCGAGGCCTATCTATGCAGTCATTGTGACTGATGGCTGCATTAATGCAAACGCACTGCTGCGGACTTGCAGTGTGGTTGTTTGGCTGGATAATTTGCTCATAAACTCCCCCTTCGGACTTCGAAAAACTTGGCTACTATATGGCTAGGAAACGGAAAACAGATGTCAGACCGCATGCTGGCAAGACAACGATACCAGACTCCATGCGTGACCTAAATTTAGTAAGGTCCAAAAATCTTCAAGATGGTGGAAGGGTAGATCCCACTTCACCGGCGTATACCCCATTAACTTTTCAAAATACAATTGCCCTACAGTTGATGTAGTTTTCCAGATGCCGTTTCTTCTAAAACGAACATTTAAACTAGTGCAGTATATCCGAGCAAACAGCATGCAATGTGTCTAAATAGTTAGCCAAGAAACGCTCATTTTACAGGAAACACAACTCCTTGTTCCGACACAAATTGCGACAACTGCATGCCCATCCTAGACTCATCACCTTAGTGAAACTCCAGCGTGTTGAATTTTCGAACAACAAACGAACGAATATGAAAACTATAGGGACATATCAACACAGATGGTTTCAGCAGAAAACTTGTGGAAATATAATTAAGAAATGGCTGTAGGGCTTAATTGTCAGTCTTGGTAAAAGAATAATGAGGGTGGAACTAGAGCTTGCAAAACTTGTTTTCAATTTAAATTTTCAGTTGGAAAAGAAACAATTTCGAAGGTTGGCCTTGGTTAGTACCACGTTACATACCACCATGATCTCACGAAGCTGCACACGACCTGTACCTTTTAAGTAAATAAGCGTTTAACGTGTAGGCCTACAAGGTTAACTGGGATTAAATTCTGTCAGTTTCGTGGATCAAATTCAACAACATGTAGTTTAGCCTACATCTGTGATTTCAATGTGTGCAGTACACGGCCCTAGCCTACTATGATAAACAAATTATTAAATGGATGGTACATCTGAAGTCTCAGTCGCTGTTTATTTGCCTAGATGCTGTTTATTTGCCCGCGTTTTTATTAAACAAACTTCCTGGCTTTATTCTTTGACAGATGAAGTTGTAAGCACAGATTTGATTTTTTCATGGAAAAGTTTTGCAGGATTACAGCAGGCCAATTCCTAATGGCCATGAAGGCTTATGTTGCACCAGAAATAACTGTTTTGTTTACACGAATGAAGCTGGGGTCTTACGTTTATAATCCTCGTTTTTGTTCTTACTTAAAACAAAATTTCAAATTATTTGAACGTAAAAATATCCCGTTTAATCTGTCGTTCATAAAACAAACAAAAAAAATTTCAAATCTGTGCTGTCTACGAGTAAGAAAAAGAGTTACAAAATGAGTGAATCTGGTTCGAAAAATTCCCATTATCTCAAGTTTTTCAAATCCACCAAAAAATGAAAATAATGAGATACGCCTTTATCACTTTAATAATACTTCTTTCCCTTTGTGTGATGAATTCTAAAGGCCAAACAAAAAGTTTCACTTTAATTTGTATTCTGCATGCTTGAATGTCGATAATTATATGAAGTCATAATGGTATAAAAGGGTATGAATGGTACGAAGTCTATAAAAATCGGAATCTGGCAGTAGTCAAATTGGGGTGCAGATATTTTTGGCATTTCTAGAGGATCTACACTATATAGAAACATCTCCACTCAGAACATTTGAAATGAATAATTTGACATCATGGATGAAGAAAATAAGTTACATAAGGGAAAAATTATTTCGCAAGTATAACATGGTATTTTATCACATTGGAGAATTAGATAATTTATTATAGCTAATATTAATTACAAAAAAATAATTGGAAATTGTTATTTGGTAGCCTTCTGAAGGCCTTTAGCACTACAGAAGACCATCTTCAAACAAGAAGCAAGACGTTGTAAAGATAATTAAGAACTTTCATATCTACTCGTTTCTACAGCATGTGAATTCGGAAAAAGAGATTTGGAATCAATTAGGATAAGGGGGAAATTTCTAAATTCAGATTTCCTTATCTGGCGAACCGATATCCTTATATATATAGATCAAGGCTGCAAATCAAATAATTATACGTGGTTATAAGAGTATATATGTTCCAGACTTCCTGCGTTCAAAAGATCAAAATTAAAACAAAGCAATATGTGTTTTGTGCAACACTCAAACTTGCCAAGTTCACCATGTTTGATTCAATCTGCCACCAGCGCAACTAATAAGGAGCATTAAGGCTCCTACACACTGTCACGTTTTCGCTACGGCGCGTCCGTTGCGTTACGTTTAAGTAGGCTTACGTTACGGCGACACCCTTCACACTTATAACGTCAACGTTGTGTAAAAAAGCTTGCAACGCCATCTATGCAC
>JAQGAE010000127.1:0-54657 GCA_034696685.1 Julus scandinavius | reverse complement strand
CGGTTAAAACACATTAGGTGTGCGCAACTTTTTTACACATTTTTTTGTGCTTTTTTGCACATTTTGAGTTTTCAGTGAAGGACACAAGGGGAGATATATAGGGGGCGCTTCATTGTTATTTTAATGTGAAGATGGAGCATGGGAAAATGCCGAAAATCGTTATATTTTTAATTTATGGGACACGGTGTACGTAGAGGCAAGTGTTAGTGACCAAACCTTGAGACTATGTCTCCCTTGTGGAAAATTAACATGTATGCAACGTGTAAATGATCATTAAAACCTCTGTTTTGTCGCATAACCACACGATTAACTCATGCTGAATATTTAAAAGCTGGGAAACAAGGAAAAAAACTTCTTGCCACCCTTTATGATAATGAGGCATGTTAAAGATACGAGTATAATTTTGAACAGCAGTTTTACACATTTGCCATTTTTACATTAAACGAAGACATACAGTTTATGAAAGATTAACAACATATACTACGTACATATGAAAACTCGAACATCTGATACCTTACGATTTTGTTGCTAGTCCGGATACTTAAGCCGGGTCTCCACCAAGACGTACTTGTACGTAAAAACACGTTTTTACAAACATATGCAAAAACGTTTGCCCTCCGGGTTTGTTTCAGCCGCCATTTTTTTAATATATGCAAATATGAAAATTGTACAGCTATTAAAGACATTTAATAGGTGCAGTTTTGATATTTACATATATTTACAAAATGGCGGCTGAAACAAACCCAGAAGGCAAACTCTTTTGCATATGTGTGTAAATCCTTGTATAAACGTATGTACGTCTTGGTGGAGAGCCGACTTTAGTCATTTCGAATATTCGCAATTCCATATGATATTCCAAATAACACTTAGCTTTTTTCAAATTCAATTGAACATTGACGTCGAGTGACAATCAATTGGAGAATACTCCACGTTTAAAATAAAATAAGAATAGGTATAAGATTTAAGTATATTGGATTAACGATAGCCAGTATTTGAAAAGAACATGTAAAAAACACGTAAAAGCGTTTATATATGCTACGATCACTTCCTCTCCGAACAGGGTGCATCACCAGTTAATAATAGCACACATCTTAATAAATTATCATCCGAAGTAGTTGCATCATGGAGTCAGGTCAGTGTTAATGACGGGTGACACGCAGCGACACCTCCCGTCGCTTATTTCCTGTTCCCATGAACGTTATTTAAATGCAATTGTCCTGTAATGAATCCCTGACTCAGCAAAAGTTGCGACAAAAGATTGAACCACATTCGCGATCAAAGAAATGAAAAGGATCCTCGCATCGGTCAAGCCCTATCAAGTTTTCCCTCTTTTTCATATCAAAAATAAAATAAAAATATGAAGTAGCAAGAGGGAAAAAGATGAAGCGTCATTGTGCATGACGCCCTTCGTGGTCATTGTTTTTCTGACCAATGGCAAGGCCAACACTTCTGATATTCAATCTGCGAAATTGGCTCTTGATTGATGATCCGTAAATTCAAATTAATTTTCGTCCAATTTGGACGAGATTCGGTGAAAACGCTGTCATTAGGCGGTCATATTTACTCCGAGAGTACTATTAGAGACTAATTATTTGTCAGAAACCCGATAGGCAATTAGGAACTTCTAGGAGGCTGGATATTTGGTGGAAATAATACAGTATCAACTTTAAGGTTATTTGTTCAATTCAAATTAATTTGATTAGCTAGTGGGGCTAGATGGGCTGCTTTCCATCCATAAAACTCGGATTTCCAGTTCTATCGAATGATAAAAACTATACCGAACCGAAAGAACGGTCATACGTAAAAGAAGCAAGAACATTATCAACCTATATTTCAAATTTATTTCACTTGATGTGGCGTGAAATGAAGAACAACCGTCTATATTAATTGATCACTTATCGCAAGTATAGTTTCACAGAGTGGAGAACAAAAACATTACAAAGGAAAGTGCTTCAATCACAGAAAATATAAGTACAAAACCTTACAACAGTTTCTAAAAAACCGAAAGTCGTCTTTAAAATAAACAACTTTTTTAGAAATCAAATGTTCAGAAATTTCGCCCGGGAATTGTTAGGCTCGAAAACTCCGTTTGCACTGTAAGATGATAAGATAGAAAGAGCTAGGAGATTATCGAAATGGATAACTTTCTCCTCGTGTAAATATTATATTTCAAATAACAGCGACTGCATTAGGGAGTTGCAGTTTATATACATGATGTACAACGCTTATAGAATTTATCATTAAAACAATAAGTTGTCAGAATTAATAACGGTGAATGCCCGTGGGAAATGTTTACTCCGAGAACATGGGATATTTTATACGAGCAGCAGTAAACAACCTGCAAAGGATGCTCGCAGACCAAAGAATTCAACATTTGAGAAAACAATTTCCGCCGCCAATGGTTGCGTTTCATTGCCCTAGGTGACGCTAGATGAATGGACAGCTGAGCTGCAGGTAGATATTCTCTGAATAAACTATAGAAGATGTTTGGATTATTTGACTATACATCTTAGAAAGAATGATTATTGTTTGTTTGTTTAAACCTGGAAATATAGGGAAAAAATTGACAAGCTATAGGATTATCAATGATATTCTAATCAAATGCTGTGATAGCCGCTTAAATTCATTATATGGAGAAATAATATTACAATTCAGTTTATTTTTAAATAAATGTTCTGATATTTAGAAAAAAAAAAAAAAAAATTAAAGTGCGATATTGTGAACATGTTAACAAATATATGGAAATAATTGTTAAACATTCGTTGAATTTAACAAGATTCGATATTCATTGATACATTTATGGAAAACACATAGATCGAACTAAGCATTATATGATTCAAATGAACGTAGCAAATTTGGAAAAAAAAAAACGGAGAAATACTTGTAGTTAATAAAAAAAATGTAAAATAATGTGTTATTTTAGATACATAAGCCAGGAATTATGGCCAATAATCAGATTGATTTAATTTAGACAACGCCACATATGGCTGAAACTAGCATACCCAAAGGCAAAACTAGGCGCCTAGGCTTCAACGTGTGTGATCGGAATAAATAGCTCCTGTCAGTTTTAATCACCGATTTAAATCTTATCTATAAACTTAGCTAGAACAAAAGGCTGTTCTAGAGATCCTGACGAGAGATACGCCGTTCGTGTGAAATAAATTGATTGCCAACCCATTAAATTGACGCTTTGTAATATTTACGAGTAAAAAAAAAAAACACCTATTCACATCTGAAGTCAACTTTTTAAAAAGATGATCCATTAAGGTGAATGAATGTATACTTTTAAACCAGAAATATTGAAAATTTCATTCCTATAGATTTTTAGTTATGTGTAACTGTTCTTCAAGGGTAAAAACATGATAACAATCACTTTTGTATCAACATTTTTTAATTAATTGGATCGATGGTGTTATAAACGTGTGCCCTGCATGAAACTAGATAATAAATTGTATACATTAATAAGAGAGTATAATACATGTATTATCGGAAGTTTTGACCAACGGAATTTATTATGTGTACAAAGCTTTTTACAATTCAATTCAACTCAGTACCCTACTGTCAGCAAATAAATACCAAATGGTATGGGGGGGAAGGGTCGTCGCCAAACATTTCAAGAGAATGCTCCTGCATTAGTAGCGACCTAAAAATATCATTGTTAAAGTGAATTATTACTAAATCTAGACTTTCGCTAATTAGCAAGCAAAAAGCAAAAAAACAAAAAAAAAAAACACCAATAGTAAGCATCAGTCTTGGCACGAAGCTGGGTCAAGGATTTAGTGATTATGTGTACGCCTATAGTGGTCATTAGACCTTAAAATATGGGAAAGAACATGAATTACAAAAAAGATTAAAACGTTTGATTAGCCCCATAGGTACGCTTTCGCGTCTGGACCACAATGAGTCTAAATTTAGAGAGTGGTGGAGCATCACTGTCATTCTCTCGGAATGTTGGTAATTGCCCTTAACAAATCTGGCATCCATACACTCACCCATCAGCAGAAATTGCCGGATTCTTGTTATCATTCAGTTATGAACTGATGGCGCAGAACGTATTGGTTGTTCACGCGTGCTGTGGGTTCGAAACCTGCGGTTGTCAGGACATTTGTAAAAATACTTCACTCTCCTCACCTAACTATTATCTCTACTTCTCCGTAACGTCAATTGAATTCAACCCAGTACCCTACAATAAGAAAATAAATGCCATATGGTAAGGGGCATGAGAATGCTCTTATGTCAGTAGCGAATTCGACATCATTATTAAATTGAATTTTTACTAAATCTGGACTTTCACCAGGAAGGCTATTCCATCGCCTAATCTCATGCAAGAAGAAGGCTCGAAACTCAGTCAAAGGAATTGAGTGATTCTGTCTACTGCCATCGCCCCTAACGAATCTGGCTGCCCTACGCTCGACCATCTCTTATATCCTGAATATGAATCTTCCTGTGAGGGTTTCAAAGATGATCACAATATTCAAGCATAAGGTAAACCAGAACAGGGTAGCCAGTTTCCTTTACATTTTCCGCACAGAAAGCAGAACAATACATAAGTTTTAAACATTATTTTTAAAATCTTATTTCTTCAATAACAGTAAATTAGCTTATACACTGAATTCTAAGTCCTGTAAACATCAAAGCAAATTTTCCTATTTACAGATTTTTCATCCGCCCTGTACACACATGGTGCCGCACATAATCTGCTAAATGAATTGAATTTGGTCAAGTTTCTTGTTCCGAACTCTTACTTAAGGTTTTTCCCGATAATAATAATCCACGTAGCGCGAGGATTGATTTCTCCGACATGATAAATTACTTTCTTATTTCTCTCTTTTGTAGACAATTGCCAATACAGAATCAATTTCTGATGCGGTAATTGCGTAAGAAACGCCATTATTGGACCAACGAGCAATACTGGACACCATCTTATAACGATTCTATCTTGAGTGGACCGAAAATCAATTTCTTGTCTGACATATGGGAAAATGAAATTTCCCGGAACTGGTCAAAATACGGATTTTGAGAAAATGAGACGCTGTTACACTCGTAAAACACAATCAACAAAAGCAAATCCCGATTATATTATTATTATTCCCTCCAACATGCTTTAACAGTTTTCAAGAAAATTTCTGAGAATGTCCAGATACTGTATATTTACGAGGAATTTCACTTCAGAAACTTGTATGAGTAGGTTGAATGGATCACCATATTTTCAACATACTTCAATATAAATACTTAAAAGTATTCTCCTGTAAATTTATTTTATGTTCAGTGCGTCATCTATATAATAGTGCCTTAACAGACCGTCATCTTTAAATCTTCAATTAAGAAAATAATAAATTAAACAGAAAACCGTGCAACCAGCCGTCAATGCCTTAACGTGGTATTTCCACACGCATGGCATTTTACTAATTAATTAAAATTATTATTAGGCTGCACGAGTCGTTAATCGTAATTACTCAAAACAAAGTTGGCGAAACCCGATAAACAAAAATCCCTAAACGAGTCCATTTGTAATGGTCTTATCCTCACTGGACAGCAGAGTGGCCAGCGCATTAGCATAGCAATATACGGAGGCGAGAATGACTCCTTGGGGAATCATTCGTTAAAAGCGGAGATTTTTACGTTTTGTGTAACTTAT
This sequence comes from Julus scandinavius, assembly GCA_034696685.1. Lineage (NCBI taxonomy): Eukaryota > Metazoa > Arthropoda > Diplopoda > Julida > Julidae > Julus > Julus scandinavius. The sequence goes on along the minus strand of JAQGAE010000127.1, from coordinate 49,019 downwards.
AGGGGATAGCTTCTCTAGAGAATTTGCAGCGACTAATTATATGCGAGTCCGATGTTAACATGTATACCATATTTAAGTATATTAGATACACCAAGCTCCCCCCTTTGTCGCATTTAAACAATTTCAGCGAAATTTTCCGCGGAACGAGTTTAATTACCGGCTTATTAAAAGAAAACCGAGCGAGGAAAATGAGGTGGACGTCAACTTTTACGAAGTTTTCGTAAACAATACATTTTCGCGGAATTATTCAGAATAATAAACGTGAAAAACAACAAAAATACACAGTGTGCGGATTGTGGCAAATCCTGACCAGGGTTTGAAAAAGTGGGAATCCCTGGAATTTAAAATTTGTAAATCGAAAGCATTCAATTTTGCGATAACATGACTGGAACAACCTTTATTCTCCCTCAAAATCATTGCAGAAAATCCGATGCATTTATAAATTCTCAGCTAGGAGTCACCATTAAATGCTTTATTGGTCAAAATTTGCCCATTTGGGTACATAATTACACGGCTATTTCACGAAAATGATCAAGAATGTGTTTTTAAAAGCTTTAGTTTAAGGGTCGTTTGATTTTTGCCGTACTTGCATTGAAGAGGTAATTTTTAATTACAGAGTCCCTCGGTGTACACCCTTTATCCTAACAGCATTTAAGTATTAGACAATTTAAAAAAAAATAAAAAATAAAAAAAGCAGCTTAATAAATCTTAATTTATTTGAAGGTTGGTAAAACTTTCTCATTTAAATTATGAGGTTAAAACGATGCCACCCAGGATTATTAGCGAATTCTTATGCTATAAAAGCTATAAATTAATGGAAAACTCCTTAGCATGAGGATTTTCCGCGATATACCCAGACGAAAAAACGAAAGTAACCAGAAAATATTTTGTCTATACATTTTCAAGTATTTTTACGAGAAAAAAATCAACAAAAAAACCCAGCATTTTTTACAACTTCCTAAAACTTCTAAAGTACGAGATATCAATCACTATGTGTTCTGCTTAAGTATTGCAAGGACTAACAAGAAGTAGGCGGTGTCAATTTTACAATAGCATTATTGTTATTGAAAAAAACAATATACGTGATTCAATATAAGATTACAGTCTAAGCTCTACGACCAGCTTTATGAACCACCCTCAACTCAAATTTAGCAATTGTTTAGCGAGCACTTAAGGTAAATTAAATTACGGCCCCAACATGAAATGCTAACCCCCCCCCCCCCCACAATCGGTTGTTGTTATCAATCATTTTATACCTGACTCGTATAAAATATTGTCTTTGGATCTGTTCATTTTTTCCCCCAGCAGGAAAACGTTACCTTGCCATCACTGAATTTTTAAAGGAATTGGGATAGGGAGCTAGGCATCCCTTAACCCCCTTAAGATGCATCTCCTAAATTAGCTTCTCTGTGCGAAACACATATTTGATGGGAAAATCGGTGGGGAGAAATATGATTTTGGGGCGTAACTCGGGCTCAAATATTGATTATTAATCGGCTGAGGATCTAATATTAAACCAGCACCTTAGGAGACCTTGAAATCGGACGTATGCGGTGGGTTTTCACGTAATACTTCTTTTTCCCAGCTTGGCTGAGTATATAACAACAAATCGATTTCATCCAAAATAATTTGCGTTAATTGTCATTTGGAGTTGCTGCCAGCGTTTTGCTACAGTTACCATGCATATTTTCGAATCTCGATCCACGAAAACCACTTTTTATATTTAATCAATCTTTCCGGGCCAAAACACACGATTTCAAATGCAATCATCTTTCTATCAGAATGCCTGCACAAATTGTTCGAGGCAATATTTTCGTATAATTTAAGTGAAGTTCATACTGAAATGAGCTTGAAAAATGTCATCATATATACTCGATGATAATTGATTGAAGACGAAGGAATCATTGATTTTTGTCAACTGAATTTTCCAAAACTTAAATACAATAATATAGTTTTAGTACACGAAATTGTGTAATCATTTTCTAACGTAATATCTTTTAGTGCGATTTTCATGATTTTTAGAAACAGTGGAACCTCGCAAAACAAGTTATTCGCATAACGAGCAATATATAAGTTGTAAAAAAATGACTAGCTTAACGAGCGACGTGGATAGTGGAACCTCGCAAAACAAGTTATTCGCATAACGAGCAATATATAAGTTGTAAAAAAATGACTAGCTTAACGAGCGACGTGGATAGGGGAATCCGCTACAATTTTTTTCAATAATAATGTGGTGTCGCATTTTTACCAAATTTTGAAGCTTCGGAAAAACATATGTCTCTAGACAGCTTTCTAGTAAAAAGGAATTAGGTATGAATGTATGTAGGTAGGAATATATGTATTTTTCTATGAATAAATGGTACACATAACGGTTTTTTGAGTATTTTTTTTTGTTGTTGAAAATTTCAATTTTTAAGTATTTTTTTTTCGCATGGAACGCATTATCGTAATTTACATCAATTTATATGGTAAAAATTGTTTCGCTTAACGAGTGTTTCGCTTTACGAGTAAGACTACGGAACGAATTTTACTCGTTATGCGAGGTTCCACTTTACCTTCCTTAATTGTCCAGCGGTACTTCTAAACAAAAAAGAAATCCCAGCTTTTATTTGGATATTTTTCAAGTTTTTCAGCTTTCTCGAAATGTTATTCTTTTGTTTTTTTAAAAAAATTTAAAGTTCGCAAAATCCGTTATACGAGGACTTATAATTAATATTCAATACTTTTATTTGGATATTCACTATCATTTAATCTTATTGAGTTTGGTTAGGACTTTGTTAATGAAAGTCAGGTGCTGCTTATTGCAATGCATTCAGATATAACCCTAGGCATAATTATAGATCTCCTTTACACGAATCTATAATTGGTCGCGCAGTGATATTAGCAAATTAAATTTGGCTCCTGAGCAGTTGATCCCTCAATCGGAACAAATGGTCCTTTGAACTATTTGACGGGTCCCATGAGAAAGTGTAGGAAGAGCGAAGCAACAGCCCCGAGGGGGCGCTCATTACCGGTGACATTTTTACTGACAAATTGCCTTTCCTCGTCCGACTATCCCTATTGTATCACTCTGAGCTTTGTCTTAATATGCACAGTATTGTTTTTCTTTAATGCGTGATTCCTAGCAGCCCTTATCATTAATTTGTATAATTTTGCATTATTCTAAATAATTTAAATCATTTCTCAAAATTATTGGATAACAGATCAAACGCATATAATATTATGTTTGCGCGTAAATCCAAGTTCCCCGTTCAAAACTGATGTCGAACTATGTATGTAATATAAATAGGCCACGGTGCTTCTTAAAAAGGATAGTCCATAATTTATGTTTACCGCATCAAACTTTTTTTTTTTAGCTAATAGAACTCGAGTGTTTAAAATCGATTTTTCACCGACTTTCGAAATTTAGAGTAAACAGAATTAGTTAAAAATTCTGAATATCTATTTCAGTTTATATAGAGCTGAATATACACCAATGAAGCATAATCCGACATTTTGTTTTGAATTGCCAAAAGTCAAAGATTACATCGAAGGATCAACTCTCCATTTAGTGCTTGTCAAACCCGCAACTAGGTTGAGTGCCTCTTAAACCCAATGTAAAGCGCCATTAGGATTCGTGACGAGCATCCTGTACGCATTTTTAATTTATATCAAAATATATGGTGAAACGAATCTTGATTAAACATTATCTTTTTTCAGGAAGGGATAGAAGTTCAAATCATTCACCAAAGAAAATCCCTCCGTAAACATTGTCGTAAATCCACATCTTTAACTATTTTAAGCTTGCCATTGTGTAAAACAAAATTGTTTCGGCGATTATTATTTGGCCATTCTCACATCTTTTAATACTAAATGCTTCCAAATGCCAGGCACTTAGCTAGGATTATTTTAATTTACGTTAACTTTATGGATTTTTGTTAGGATTTAAGTAATTTCAGTGATTCTGAATTACCGACAATACAATACAAGGTAATTAGGAATATAATTCTTGTAGTTGAGCTGAGAAAAAGTACAAAACCTGAACAAAGAACATTTCTGAGCAATTAACCAAAAAATGTCGCAATATTTTATAAAATCGTGTATCATAGTCGGAATTGAATAGAATAAATTGCAACAACATAGAAGAAGAAAAATCATATTGATTAATATGGAGCTACACAGTTACATGCATGGAAATATAATCCATTAAAGACAATTATAAGACAAAATTTCTTCTATATAAGATAATTTCCAAAGACTGTAATTCGGTAGTATGTCTTCATGGATTTAACCAAAATTTAAAATAGGTTCCATTTTTTGCGTTCCAAAGAACTTTATCGAAGACTTGAATACTACATGTAGCTCACAAAGATAATTCTTCTTGTCGCACAGGTGTCCTCAAGAGACCACTTTCCGAACAATCCCATACGTATAACACTAATTTTCAAGAAAAGGAAGGGAAAAAAATCTGTGCAACTTGAAATGAATTTTCTTTTAACACCTAAGCCTAATGGAAAATCATATAAAAGCAGTTCATACATAATCTTTCACAATAGAATACGAATAAAAAAACGAGAGAAAAAAACCAGTGGAATATTTTGATAAATGGTACGTGAGCGAATGCTTTTGGAAAAACCGCTTTACTACGATGTATTTAATAAGAAAAACATATTTAATAAAAGCAATGTGAAAACAAGTTGGGCAACGACCTTTCGTATAAAATTAATCGCTTACGAAAATGCAACACCTGTTAATTTCCATCCTCTATAAGTTATTCATATGAACACGCAAGAGAAAAGAGAAGATACTATGTCTGCAAACACAGCATCTCGGCATGTAGCCAAGACAACTGAGCAGTTTCTATAGAAATGTGCATAGCAAATGCACCAGTAGCGCCACAGAAGGTAACCAGAAAAAACATATGCAACATTCTAATTTAACGGATAACCGTGTGTATCCTGAGCAACTTTTGGTGCAGCATCCAAGTTTCATGACACTCAATGAATGTAAGCATCCAAGGTGCATCAATTGCATCTATTGGATGCAGCATCCAAGCTTACATGCATGTCGACCATTGTTGTAGCATACCAACTTGCATACATGGATGTAGCAACCCAGCTTGTGTCCATGGTAACCATAACCGCAGCATCCCAGCATGTGAGCGGCGTAATCACTCCCAACGTCATTCCGAATGAGAACAACGCCGCTCGGCAAATGACGAAATTGACCAAAACCAATGACCAGTGCGTCATTATACAGTGCACACGTGGGGGGGAGGGGATGTGGTAATTAATTGAGCGAATTAAATATTCATGGGTCGAGCATTACATTAGTTACGAGACGAGAAAAACAAGAAAAAGCAATGATTAAAAATGGCGGAAAATCCATAGCACCTTGGCAGCTTAAAGAGTTTCTTGAAAAAATATTGGAGATAAAATATGTCGGAGGTTGAAAAAAAAAATTCAAACCACACGTGATTGATGTCTCCTTCAAGCGGATTGTTTGCCAAACACGACTGCTTAGGTAATTACCACACTTTGGAGGGAAATAAATCATTTCGTGACAGATACCTACGTCTGGCACACTGGAGCCTATGGACTTTGCGTAAATAGCTTTTCAGAGTCGTTTTAGGTTTGCTACACATCATTTTGATATCGCCGGTATCGCCCTGCACCCCTCAGACGGGTACAAAAAATGGCAATAAAAAATAACTTTCGAAAAATGCAAGTGGCACATTAAGTGAATTTCTGTCGATTTAAAAAAAAAAATGAGGCAATAGTAAAAGCTGAAACTCGGCTCATGTAAGAATTAATCTACGCTCATGAATTCAATAGTGTTAAAGACTGCAAAGAAAAGAGCAACATTATCGACTAAAATTGTTGAGCACTACTTCTATTTTAATAGAGGTCTTTGCAATAGGTGTAGCATACTAGAAGCACAGCATGTCAAATGTACATCAAATCGTACAGTAACGTTAAAAGAAGTACCACAAAGTTCCACAACTTCCTCAAAGAAGGTCAGAAAGTGTGCAATAGAAAGAACAAAATAATTCGTGTGAATTATTAATTCTCGGATAATATTCATCCGTATCGGCCATATTAGATAATATTCATCCGTTTCGGCCATATTGTATAATATTTGAATTGTTTCATGACATTTAATAAAAGATTAAATATTGTAAATCAGTGCTTGCTTACAAACAAATATTTGTTTCTACATATTTACTTGTGTGCAGTTATCATAGTAATCAAACAGATCATTTATATTTTTCGCATTTATTAACACTCGCAATTCCAAGCAAAAGTTGTCAGGTAAAGAATTGATGGACCTATAAGTTATTTTTAAATATTTTGCCACCTTAATGATCTCTCATTTAAAGCGCATGAAATAATACTTTTCCAAGCCTGAAAAAAATGACCAATTTATCAAAATATGAATTTGATGAGCCATGATGAGGGTGTATACATTATACCCAAGAGGGTCAGCACCGGTGGTAGCCACGATACAAAGTGTCAAAACAGGGATTAAGGAATTTCAGATTGATTTCGGCACAATAGCAAAATCAATCTAGTGGTTCTTATAATAAGAGGGGGATAGAAGACGAGTGGACAAAAGTTGTCAAAAAAAAGCTAAAATTGTCATGTCTAGAAACGCATTAATGACCAAAATGATGGATTAGCCGATTTTCCTTTCGTTATTTTCGCACGTATTATTACTATTATTATTATTGGTCACGTTGGCACATATATTTCACCAAATTACTGCAAGGATCGAGGAAACTCATCAATTCACACATTTTTCATTTTCGAAAGATGTGAACGCCCTCCAAAATTCTACATGTCGATGGAACTGATCTGATGACACGCTGCATAGGGGAAATTTACATAGTCAATATTGATGAATTTAGAGCAGCGGATTCCAACCATGAATTAAATATTTTAACTTGCCATACATAGTTTGGTTAAATAGTGTATTTAATACTAACAACATCATATTAGTAATTATTTACCGAAAACGTTTCAGCATTTATAAACAGTATTTTTTGCAATTATGAAAGCTCCATTCAGAGCTTCGAATTACTTGTTTTTATATACATACTATCGATACCAACATTAGAAAACAAAGAATAAAAAGAAGTTCCAAAGTGTGGGTCATGAGGGTCGGCGTTGATGAGAGTTCTAGTCAGAGCCTGGACTAACATGTTGTTATATCGATACATCCATTAGGAGAATAAAGCATAAATAGAAATTCCAAAATGTATATTTCTGCGTGTGTCATGTGGCTGTGAGGTAAAACACAGAGCTGGATATGCACATTAAAACTCATATCTGATGATGTTGTCCGGGCCTTGGGAGGAGGTAGAGATAACCCCGTGTAAGTTACCGGGTTCAAATAGGAGCAGAAAACCAGTGGTCTTCGAAAAATTTGTCTACAACTTAAGTTTAATTCAACAAGTTTTCACCATTGCTTTTGATTAACTTGAGGCTCGCTTTGATGAATCTGATTGAATAAGAGCAATCAATTTTGAAAAATAAAAAACACCTTAACGCAAATTTTAACCCGAAATCGCGGGCATAGGGAATTTGATGATAATGCAAAGAGGAGAAAGTGGATGAGTAACAATGGCGTAACCACTTCACACAATAACGACGTATATATTTTGGGCGCCATATTTCCATTTTTCCCTCTTTGTCAGCTTTAGCAGCAGGATTAACTGGAATTACGAAAGCTGCGGTATTTTGACACTTGAAGGATAGCCCCATGGGTGACAGGGCATTACCATGGAAAGAGGAACCACAGGGGGCGCTCAAATGCGAGAAATAATAATAACAATAATATGGAAATGTGCATTTGTCGCAGAAAAGTTTGGCGAATTCGCAATTAGCGCGAAACAGTGCCAACTCTAACTTGTTAATAAAAGAAACGCGAGCTAAACCGTGGGGAAATTTAATTATACCAAAGGTCAGACGTCCGGATGACACTTAATATAGCCATGAAGCAGGTTGCACCATTGCTCGTTAGCAACTACCAACAGTTTCAATTGTTCAACGACTTTTCGAAATATCTTGCCATTATCTAAAATTTATCCTGCATAACAAATAGGCTAGCAAAAGTTGATAATTCATTTAGTTTTAATGGCAAAATATTCTTGCATCCAGATCATAAAAAATTTAAATTTGAGAAACAGCGTAATGTATCAAGGCAGAGAAGAACATTAAAAACTGGAACGTGGTCATTGTTCTAAACTCAGCATCAACAACATAATGAATGGCTTTTTAGAATGATATCACAAGAATGTCGATATCCTTTTGTTATGGCGATAAAACTAAGGATAAAGATTAGCTCTTTTAGGCATTCTAAAATGTGTGTAAACAACTGTAGTACTATTTGTTTTGGTGACAAAATATCAATTCTAAACCGTCTCGCTATCTATTACCGAACTCGACACATTAGCAAGTCTTTTCTCTGGTGTGACAACGATGCTCACGTTACAGAATGACGTCAACAACGCCGTAAAAACCCTAGCGATTTAATCCAATTAAATTAGGACACGCAAATTGTTTCATTTGAATATGATTAAATCCTAGGGCGCTTCTACTGTGGCCTTCTCGAGTTCCCAGAATCATGCATATATGGAATACAGATTTCAAAAAGACAAGCGGATAATTATATGGATGTGAAATTAATTCACAAGGGAACGAATTAATCTGGTTGTATATTTTATTTTCTGTTTGGTTACAGTGGCAAGCTTGCATGCAACGCCCCCTTACGACGATGAGGGGGATTTTTATCCCAATTTAATTCCGGGTACGCAGCTGCCTATGCGAAACGAGCGAGCAATTATTTCACATGTTATAATCCTTAATAAGAGTCAGATTACACACTTCTCCTTAATATATTTTATTTATGTATGACTGTCCCTTTCGCATGTTGTACATTTTTAATTTTGAGTTTGTAATTGGATCACTCGCACTTTAGTGAAGTTAAACATGTCGCACTGTGAACAATTAACTTAATCCTGGTATTTGTTCAAAAAAGACGTTAAAAAATAAGTACATACATCTTTAATGCTGTTTTAGCCACCAAATGGGCAGTTAGTCATGGTATACGATAATAGGAGGAAATTTTACTTACTGGCTGCATTAACCGGTCAGGTCCATCGTGAGTATATTTCGCGAAATTAATACAAATTCAAAAACAATGTTTGTCAATACTCTAGTATGCATGTAGAGGGATTCTATAATTGTGTAGTGTTTGCTGAGATGTACTAATCTGCTTAAGTTTATCTGCTAAAATTCAACAATAAATGCTAATACCAAATATCTGTTGGCTCTTCACTACTGCTCTAGCAAACATTCTCAAAAAATTCCAAAGTGGTTTGGAAAATGTCTGAAACATAGACGATGTGTCAAGTCTTGTGTTTGTGAACCTGTTGTGTGTGATTGTGCTGGCAAATATGTCCTGACCGCGTATGCGTGCTTTTGTTTTGTCATTTGTATCGGAATAATAGACAACCTGAGGGTCTCATGAATAATTGAAATGTACAAATAAACAATGATGAAATATTCATCCGCATCGTGCCGAAACAACAGAAACAGAATCATCCAATTTCGAGCCTGCAAGAATCCGTAGTACAGATCAATTTTTATTTATAGGTACAAAAACGAGAAAGATAAAACAGCAAAAAAAAAAAAAAAAGTGCATATATCAAATATTTGCTGATAGTACTATCGCATCAGTTAACCATTTCTAAAAAAACCAAATCTTAAGGAAGACACAGTGAATCGTAAACTACTTATCACATCCTATTATATCTGACCCTATTTATACTGCCTTTCTGCCAGCTGACCTAGCTTGGTTACTAACTCACCCGGCCCAGAAAGCGATTTTATACCGTAACTGGATGTGGGTAAAGTGGTAGTCAAGTCCCGCTTACTGTACCTACATATTTTGAAAAGCTTCCAAATGCAACCTTACAAAATCAAACGAGTTTGCACGCCTAGAATACTTTTGTTACTGCCAAAACATCAACAAACAAAATTTCGATAACGATCTTCAATCAGTTTCGTCGTTGCTATCTACTCGATCATTATTGTACCTTTTATATGCAGTAAGGACATACTGTATCACTGCTGTTAAATTGTTAGCAAAAAACAGTAAGCATGATGACGACAAGGGTGCTCCATAATATTTCAGGATACATTGGGATAAGCAGGCATGAAAGTTACGATGTGACAGATTTAGGTACAGAGGGGGCTAAAATCGGATTTCTCAAACGAGTCTTTACTGTTTAAGGCGCTTTGCGGCACTTAGCGCCACATTTTTTGTAATGCTTTTTGGGGCTTTTTTGCAGAGATGGCACTTAAGGAATGCAAATGCTTCATTTGAAATTTTAAACGCCTCCTTAATGGGTAGGATTAAAGTCATTACCGCTAACAGTGTTCAAGAGTTACATATCGGTGAAAATGTCGTGTTTTAGGTCCTTCCTCGGGGTAGAAAGCTGCAAATTGGGCTGAGGAGAAGAAATAAAAAGCTAATTCGGACTAGCATGTGTACGTTATAGAAGCCGCAAATCTTACTGGACATACTGTATTAGGTGTTTTTGAGGGATCACAGATGGCGCTTGGCATGGCTTTTAAATGCTAGCGGAAAAGTATGCCTCGCCATCTAGCGACAGTAAGAGTGAAAACTCCCAAACTAGTTTAACATACATTAGGGACTGTGGAATTGTCAGCATGAGGGTGCTACATATACTAGTACATGCCCTTCAAGTACAATAATGCCTAAATAAGATGGGTTTTTTTAAAGTTTTTTTTTAATGATATTAAGTAAGAGCCTTAATTATGCTCGCTATCAGCAAGCCCTCGAACTTTATAGATCTTATGGGCAAGGGTAAATTAAAGGGAATCTAAGGGGAGACTAAAGGGCACTAAGGGTTGGAGAATGAAAGTAGTCCCACGTGAATACGTTGCTGTTGAAGATGAGCATAGCCGGTGAACAATAATAGAACGTCATGAAAAGTAATTAGCTACTAATTTATTCTATAAATACATCGAGAAACACAGGAGGGCGCTGCAGCATGTTAATTAGTTTTATATCAGATTCGTGTGGAAAGAAAAAAATAAATAAATAACCGCCGATGAATGGTGCGACTTAATTCGTTCAGATGAAGGCAAATTTCTGATTTGGACCCCCTGCAACAATCGTATATTTAATTAAACCAAATAAATCGGAAACCATTTCAGATAGAACGTTGAGTTAAGTAGTCTTTGAACGCATTTCAAACATCGCTTTAATTCGGAATGACCGCCATGGGCAGAATCATTGAAATCAGAAATTCGTCACTCAGGGTTGCTACCAAAATTAGCAATCTAGTTTCCCTGACTTTCCCAGATTTTTCCTGACCAAAGCTTTCCTTTTTCCCTGATGGAAGTTAGTCATTTTACCAGATCAAAATTATCATTTTTCATAAAAGCTTACTATAATAAGGTTTAACCAGTTTACATCTTTAATATAATTAAAGGCATTTTAGAAAAAAGAACGCTGCAAACAATTAACAAAACATTAAATTTGAAGAAATCGGCCTCTCCACAAATTACAACTGTCGTTTTGTCTTCTTCGGCTGCTGTAATTCATGGCCTATTTCTTCCTCTGTCAAATTCTTAATTTTAGTTGAATGTCACCACGGGTCAAGTAGCCACAGATAGTACAGTGCTACCAGACTGCATCTGTACTAAGTTCCCTGACTTTCCCTGATTTTCTAGGTCGCTAGCAACCATGTCACTGCAAACACAGTAGAACGGTATAGAATGAGAAAAATTACTTGACTGCCGTAACAAATTTAGAAATTTTATCGTTAATTCTCTGTAGTTTAATGCAAAAATATTGAGTTTTGTGACGACTAATCTTAGTTAAATTAATAAAAAAAATTTTTTTAAAATAAAGCAGGATTTGAATTCATTACCTTAGAAATTATCATAGACACGCGTCGAAAATTGTACTATGCTTAGATGATCCATGGTTGTTAATTTAAAATCCCGAAACTTTAAAAAAAAAAAACTATCCGTAACAACAATACTCGCGTTTTCATCATGGCGCCATCTATCAATAACTACAACAACAATACCATGCATGCACATACTTCAGGCATTTTTGTTCCCTACCTGCTTCATATTTTTACACTTCGCAGCGACATCACCTCCTCCCATCCCTCTCTTTATTTATTTACGAAATATTGATTTTGCAATTGCGGCCTCTCATTATTGCCTCGGCCATCAATTGAAGTACGGGTGCGGGAGGGGAAGGGGGGTCGGGCATAAAATCCCCTCTTGCCTGATGCTACCTTTCAGGGATGTCCATACAAACGTCTCTCATTGTGGCAGAATTATTTATTACGTAAGGAAAAACGAAAATAAAGCAACTCGATATACAGAGAGTCAGTGATCTCCTCATGGTCGACCATTACGTAACGACAAATATACGTAACGAAAAAAGAACATAACTATTTCTAAAACTGTTTACAATTTTAATAAGTACCCTATATGTTGTTATTTAAATTTAGGAGAGAAAAGAAATCATCACAAATTATTGTATTTTCATTATTTGAAATATGTCATAAGGAAAAGATGGAGATTCGCAAAATAATGTCAACACAATCATAAATCCAAAAACATGCTTTAAATATAAAATTTTATTTAATTTAAGTAAAACCAGAATTAACGGAAAAGAAAATTGAAGAAGGATAAACATTGCAATTGTTCAATGTTTATCTATTTATTAAAAATCAAACGGCAACAATAATAACTGCCCAACATGAAGAAAAGGAATTTTCCTGAATGCCAACAATTCCTGAATAATTGTACTGTTAGAATTATCTTTACTTTAGAATTAAACACATTTTTTGGTTAGCAAAAAAGTTCAGTTTTAAGTTCGCAAATGCATTTCAACAAGCCTTTTAGCCAAATATGCAAAATGAAGAGATAACGATGGAGGATAATCATAAAATGTGACCAGCACCGATGGTCCATTCGTGGTCGTAAATAAAATCTGCATAAAACGGAAGGAATGGAATGGAACGACCGGAAATTCTGGCTGTGAAGTTGCATCACGCCATCGAACGAAATGGGCAATCACAAATCATGGCATCGCAAAGTACATGATTGACCACCTTAACGCTACAAAAAGTTAGCATAAAAAAAAGGAACATACAAAAATACGGCTAGAACAACATTTAACTCGTATAAAACGTTTATAAAACGAACTTTTATAAACTAAAAACTGCTTAAAACTAGCATATTTCGTGGGTATGCCAATTAAGGTATGTATGTCGGTGAACACTTTTTATTTTTCAAAAACCTTTGTGAAATTCCAAGATGGAGTGAAAATGACAGGGAAATAAGAGGACTGAGGGGCAGAGAGAACAAGGGAGTCACGTGAGAGAAAATGATTATCTTTGATTGATGGGATTATCGATATGGGAGCTCAAATCGATACAAGATCCACTCCTGGTGACCCTTACAAAAAAAAGACAGATTTTCGCCTTTATCACGATCTCGTCCATTTTCCCACGTACTAAAAATCGGATTTTCGGTCATCATACTTTTATTGGATTAAATCCAGACATGTTTTTTATTCCAGGGAATTATTATTCCCTGGTTCCCCACGAATATGATATTTGAAATCTCTCACATTATTAATATAAGTTGTTTTCGATATTTCCTTTGATATAGATACCACATTTAAAATAAGACCAGCACTTCTAGGTTTGCATTTATGAACAGTGCAAGAAGCACAAAAATGGGAAGCAACTTTAAAAACGTGTAAACAACAAAAGTTATGCTTCATGGAAAAATATTACGAACTACTGCATTAGCAAGACTTCTGTTTTGCCCCTGGATCATTAAAAAATGAAACAAGTTTCGATAAAGAGACAAAAAACTGAATTGAAAACTCAAAAAAAAGCGAAATGTGCTTTGTTATTTTGCCTGGTAATATTTTTTAGGATATATTTATGCACGGATCATAAATTATGCACTCGTCATAATATTTTGCGTAGTTTTCAATGAAAAAAAAAACAAAATTCGGATAAAAAAAAAAAGAAAACATAGAAAGTCTTCCTATATATACGAGGATAATTGATAAAAAGAGTATGAAAAACATTGCATTCATGATTGCGAAGTCCTGTATCAGCATAAAATATTCATCGCTATATAATGGAAGCGCTAAATATGATCACATTGATGATGCAAGCACTTCGTACAAGCCATCATTTTTGAATGTCTCAATTACAATTAAATAATTTGAGATTGAAACTGACTTATAACTCGCTTTCTATGTCAAGGAGATAATGTGAAATAAACATTTTTATTTCAATTGTATAAAGTCAGTATATAAATTCAATTCAATTCAATAAAATGTTTACGGTCTAAGAAAAATGCTTTTTAATAAAGAAAAAAAAAACCGTTTTCATAACAACAGCTGTTACTAAAGGTGATCAAATGACAATTTTCTGCCTTTTGTTCGACTTTGCCACGAATGGCCTGAGGATGGCATTAAGAGGTATAGGGAATTTGATAGAGTCCATTACTAAAATGAATTCCCAATAAATTCGTTAGTTTTGAGCCTTCCCCTGGACAGAGGAAATGAGCAGCACTTAAATATTTTGAAGACATCGTCGTGGTCTCCAAATAGAAGTAAATGTTTGGTCGAAATACAACAGACCCTACATATTTTGGATTAAAATTTTCCTCATTCAATTAAGATAAGTACTCCAGGTAGCAGAAATGCTATTTGGGAGGATCGGCAAGTTACATAATAATAATATCCAAAACCTTGGATTATACAATACATCCAAATATGATATGGTCGCAGAGGTTTTTTAAAGTTGTCTATGTGTATATTACATTGGGACATTTAGGAGAGATGGGTTCGATTCCAGGCTTCAGTCTACTACCTAACTCTGGTTATCGTGGTTTTCCATAGTAGTTTCAAGGCAAATACCGGGATTGTTCCTCTAAAAATCGGCAGCGGCCTTGCTTCACATTATCGTTATTGTTCACATAAACCACTAAGCCACACACGCGTTTTAAATTAGTTATTTATATTATTTACAAAAATATATATAAATACTGTTTCATTTACGTTAAAATAACACTGTATCCAAATGTATACTAAATGTACAGTGTGTCCGAAAAGTTTAGTAAGAAAGGTATACGTTTGCTGTTAAGACTTTTCGATCGCCTTTTATATTATTATTGTAGTATGTATATATGTATAATGAACTTCGTTGAGAAAAGCACTAAATTTATCCTCAGGCTTCATCTTAATAATATATAAGCTCCTGATCGTTGCCCATGACTCTCGACACTACCTGCCGATCAGATTCGCCGGTCCGAGAGGACTTTTAACGAGGCTACTCCGTATCCTGAAGTGTGGATACTCGGACACTTTATCGGTGAACTTTCTTTGGCTTATTGACGGTTGTACTACTCTGATTTTTTAATCCCTCTGCATTGATATTTTTTTTCATTGTGCCTTTTTTTTCTATTCCGAAGTTGTATGCGTGACGGCAGAATTGACTCAAGTTGTTGAATTGTGCTGAATTCCCGCCTAATTTAAGTAATTTAATCTCCCTTTTTTGCAAACACTCGGCAGGGTGATTATTTTCCACTGCACCTAAGCATATGTAGCTTGTCTCCATAAACTGTCTCACAACTATTAGTTTCAATCCACTATTGGTACTTATGGAGGAAACTTAATTAAATTCAATTGGTTTTTGGAAAATAAAATCCCCGATAACAATGAATTAATAATGGGTGATTGGACCAGGAGGCCAAAGAAAACAAATTCAATTTTAGCTAAAGCACATGGGGGTTGAATGATGCCATATTTTCTAGAA
Organism: Julus scandinavius; assembly: GCA_034696685.1. Taxonomy (NCBI): domain Eukaryota; kingdom Metazoa; phylum Arthropoda; class Diplopoda; order Julida; family Julidae; genus Julus; species Julus scandinavius. The sequence goes on along the minus strand of JAQGAE010000127.1, from coordinate 33,142 downwards.
CAGAAATTCTGCTAAGGATTTGCTTCTCTTTCTTAAGGAACAAATTGATTAAATTAGGTGCCGAGAAGGTCATAGTACATTATGACTATCATAAAACAGAACGTTTTGGGACATGAATTTAGATACATTTTTATACGAAATGACCAACCTAGGCGTAACAACAACTCGTCAATATAGGTTAGCTCTTTTACGAGTTCTTTGAGACGAGTCTTTTATTTTCTTTATTACTGCTGAAATACAGTGTACAAGTGTTAGTAACGAGATAAACATTATACCCCAGCAGAAAGTAAACCGTTTTAACCCATTTCCTCCAAAAATTTGTCATGACAACATTCAAAGATTGTAATGCGTGTCATTGAAATCTTATTTACAAAAAAACCCCACCTAATTAATCAACAGCGACCAGGCAATTAAATTTCAAAGGAATTTATAAACGTGCTTAAAAACACCTTATACAAACATCTTTATCCATTTTAGCCTATAAACCATCGGTTTAACAAAATTACCACACGAATAATATTTCTTATGTCCAAGCAACGTTAGCAAATACCAGATGCAACTTTGGAAGTACTTAAAAAAGCACCTAATCAAATCACAAGGTTCTTTAACTGATGGTGAAATCTGTACAACCGTTTTCGAAACAAAAGTTGTAAAGTTTAAAACGAATTTTCACGACACCCCACAAATAGAATTGGTTTACCCATGCAAATAAGCTTAGAAATGCTGTCTTGCTGCAGATATACGAGCTACTTAGGAAAGAACGATGATTTTGAGCGCGCCTAGGGATAGGGGGCGCCCCTTATCAGGGGTTGGCATCTAGGGCAACATATTTGAACGCATTAAACGCTGATTTTAAAACATATTTCATAAGAGGAGCGAGAAAGCGAGAGAAAATGCGACAAAATCTGCATTTGCAGTTTTGGCATTTGCAACAGGGACCAATGGTCCCCTAGGGGAGGTCTCGCAGTAGGGGGTTGAAGCCTCCATATAAAACTGTTCGTTATCAAACAACTCCCTTATTCCACGGTTTCAGAAGTAACTACAGTGTTCGCTATAACGAAAAGAAATTCCTATACAACTCATTGAATGCAATTTTACGCAAACAAGAGGCATTTATGTTATATTTTTTTAAAAAAAATCAAACTTTCTTTACTCATGGCTAAATAAAATAGCTTTAAAATTCCAGCAACACTACCCAATATTTTTTTATGCTTTCTTGTTTTCCTAAATGAAAATTCAGGTTTCGAGTAAAATAGAAATTCCCGATGTTTTCAGATACAAAAATCAACATTACGCAATATGTGTATTTGACCTTCTAAGGGCATACGAAAGATCACTCATGTTAGAAGTTAAGCCTTTAGGAAAATTATGATAATAAACATGTTTATAATATACGATTTTGAAGTGTCCATCAGGTTCTGCACAATTTAAAACGTTTAAAAGATTTTCACAACAATCGCCTGCTTTAACAACTTCAGTTTGAAAACGAATTTTCTTCACATTTTTTGCTATATTTGTTTTTTTTTACCCTTATAACTCTGGTCCCACTCCGCTATACGTCGTTTTATAACAGTCGCGAAATGGAATTCGTCAGATAAGCGAGTACTGCCAGTACAGTTTCAAGATGGCTACCAAATGAGTTCTTATCTTGCCCATTTACACTTTCAACAAACTGGCGAGCATATTAATGGAGTTCGCATGACAATTACGACATCGTAAATACATAGCCCAGATTATTTTCGAGGGGCTCGGGGAGAGAAAGGGGTTAAATTCCACCGAAAACGACCGACCCGGTAGTAATGCAACTACGTGTTTACAAATGAATGCCCTGGCGGCATTATTATTAAATACAGTGGGAACGAGCAAACACAGTAGCATCAGAGTGGAAAATCCGGATACAGGGATGAAGGTTGGGAGAGAAAACAGAAAAATGGGGATAAAGATAGGGGAAAATGAGAGGTGCGTGCGTGAAAGCAGTTTATTTTGCCAGACTTTCAGCGGTAGATTTATAGAGGTGGAGCGGCGCCGGAATTAACCTAAACAGGAATGCCAACGACAACGACCAAGAAACACACACAAATTCAATTATGATAATATGTTTTGTCTGCATATAATATGCCAGGGACTTTTATTTCCTTCATTTTGCACATTTTGCACAATGAGATTACTTCTTGAAAAAACATAGTTTTTTAGGATAAGAGGATACGAAAAACATGTTTGCAAAACGATTATAAAAATATTTTTAAAATGCGTACATTGACAACAAGTGGCAATGCCTTTTCAAGTACCTTAAAATTAAACATTTATTCGTGTCTGTAACACACTACATATTTACCACCCCACATTGTGGTCATGCTTAATTGTAGTGATCATTTCAATATTTTTAAATCAGAGCACGTTTATCAATTACCGAGCTCGGACACTAAATAATGACCACACCATCCTCAGGATTTATTAACCACTTTAAATTAAGACTGTGATGAAATGGTTTTACACAAAACACGATGCCCCTTGTAGATAGGCAATCAGTACAGTCATGTGTGCTAGCAATGATTGCCTCAGATTAGGGCACCTAAGTATTCATTTTTTTAAAAAATATATAGGCTTTAAAGATGATACTGATAATATGCATTCTCGCGATTTTTGTTAAAACCGTGAAATGCAGGCATTTATGAGATAATTTTATACAGAACATGCTGCACCATGTAAGTGGACAATTTGTACTGCCATGCATGCTAGCAGTGATTGCCTCAGACATGGACACCAGATAATACATTTTTTTAAAAAAGGGTTTTGACGGAAAATGCAGAATATACCTAACCTTCAGAATTTTTATAGAATTGAAACAGACGCATTTGCGACATAGTACACCGTTACCTCGCTTTACGGCCTAGATACGTTCCGGAAAAGTTGGTCGTAAAGCGAAAAAGCCATATAACGAATCAATTCTTTCTGAAATGTGATTTTCATTTTCCCCCTTCTTAATCGAAGAGAAACCCATAAGTTGTTTTATTGTTAACCAAATCCGACCTTGTTTGTAAAAATTGGGAGTAATTTACCACATTTTTTGGTCACTTTCTTTAATTACAGCATTTTTTTTGGCCGTATAGCGAAACATTGTGGGCCGTAAATCGAAACAGTGCCATAATTAAAAAAAGGCCGTATAAATAGGTATAGGTGAATTACGTATAGCCTGCTGCCCCTTTTAGGCGGTCAACCAGTGCTGCTAGTTGTGCTAGCATTGATTGCCTCTGATTTTGGCATGCAACTTTTTTTTTTTAACAAGGACTTTGACAGGTCCTGACTATCCATCCTCGCGATTTTTTAAACACGCGAAATAGAGGCAAAAATAGTTAAACATAGAACTTGTTGCTCTTGGTACTATAAGGTGCGTTAGCAGCCTCAATTTGCGGCGAGGAATAAATTCATTGAAAAAACTGTATTACATAAAGCATTTTGCTGTTAAACTATTTTTCAATTATAAAGTAAGCATTCTGTATAGTCATGCTTGCTGGCAGTGGTTGTCTTTCATTCCCTGAGCAAGGCCAGTAAACTGGTCAATTCCGAGAACATCAGTTTTAGACAAAACGGAATGTATGCAATTTTTAAAATAATCTGACGTTGCCGTAAATTCCAGTCGGGATTATTTTTGGGTAGCAAAGATTCCCTCGCTCCCCTTGGCCGCCTTGTTAATGGTCACTTGGCGTGCAAAGGCTCAACCACCTTGATACATGACGGGATAAGCAGTTTCTATGGCAACTCCACCGTGCAATAATTGACCTGTGGGAAGACGTACGGCCAGCCAGGCCTTAAATCTAGATGGATTCACCTTCATTGTAGTCGTGCACGAACATATACACACACCTTTTTCTCTCCTTGTTTATCCTCCCTCTCTCCCCATCCTCCATTTAGTGTGTCAGGTGAGCACTCACTCATGAAATAGTGATAAGCAATGGCAGAAGAGAATAGGAAAAACATGGGAAAAAAAGAAAGAAAAAGAAAAGAGAAATTTCCCCGCAGCTCTTAATGCATTGTGACTGAATGGAAGCGTAAAAATGGCGTATGCATCATACTGAAATCAAGATTTATTCCCAATAAATATTAAGTGCAAGGAGAGGCTGCATCAAGAGTGTTTCAATCAAGTGTCATTGAGCATACCTGGAGTAGATGGGAAAAAATGCACAAGGATTTCTTAAAATTTGAAAAACGTTAGGTTTGGTATTGCGATTACATTTTGGTTATAAAAATCGTGACTATACCTCCAAAAAAAATTTCTCAAATTACTAATGTGTTTTCCGTAGGATTTTTTGTAGGAATGTGAACTAAAATAGGATCATGGTATCTGCCCTCTGGTAAGACACTTTTCTAAAGTATCAGTAGCCTGATTTTCATGTTTAGTCAGTTATGAAGTGATGGCACAATCCGTACGTTCTTCAACTCGTGATAGCCTGGGTCACGAGTCTTTGCGGGATCGAATCTGGCAGATGCCTCACAAATTTGTTCATAACCCCTGCGCCCTCTTCTCCTATCTACTGTCGCCACTTCTACGTAACTTGTACTCAATCCCAGAAATCGGAAAGAGTACAAGGAGCGGGGAAGGCAGGGAGAGGAGTGGGAGGTTTTTTTTAAGGCTATCTCTTTAGCCATACCAATTCGCATTTTTTAAGCCTATAAATTTGGAGATTGTATATTTTTTATTTTTAAACAACAACAATACAAAATCTTTAATAACATTTTAGAAGTGTGTATATGTGAAATTCAAAGATCTTGTGTCATCACGTATTGAACATGTGTCATAAACGTATGACTTTATGATTCACACAAGTGCTTTGATGTTTTAATATGCAGAATTTGTATAAATGCTTCTTTTGAGCATTGATACTGTTGCTAGAAGACAGCGCTGCTTTCTATAATGGTACTATTTTTGTCGTCAAACGCATTCCAAAACACACGTGGAACACAGGCCATTGACAGAGACACGTCAAAAGATAAGCGATTCTTAGAAATCCACAGAATACGATTTTACGACAGTAAATCAGCATTTATTTTTTATTTTTAACGCAACATTATTACGACTCCCCGCCATAAAGGTTTATGTTTTTGCATCCTTTCGTGACGTCCATGGGTGGTCATTTTTCTGGTGCAAACCTCCATTAGTTTGATGAATTAACGACAGTGGCCCCACCGTGCGGCTGATTGGTCGCGTGACAATAAAATATTCATTTTATTTAGTTTGTTTGTTTAGTTTGTTCAAGGTAGATTTTAATTCGCACTCTCATCCCTCACCACCTATATCTTCATGCCAAAACCAAAAACAAAAAAAAGTTGGCCTTAATTTGCAAGCGTTGGTTGATGATGTTTGATTCGCGTCAAACAAAGGCTCTCTTTTCAACTACTATTTATTTATTATTCGCGCAAATTAATGACTTTTTGGCACAGCGTTATGGCGCTCGCTATCCATTATGTTTGCGTGATGCGAAAAACGCGGAATTCTGGGATATGTAAGCCTAAATTCGGGCCAATTTATCAATATTTTAATACCTGACAGAGAAATGTAATATTTCAAAGTGAATGTGCGAGCATTAGGTGAAATAATTTTCACTTTTGGTTGCAACACGGTTGGCTGAACACACGCTAAAAGCATTACTGCGAGGAGACGGAGGGGTGTACTCGCTTACCCTCCGTCGAAGCGGATCCGTCATAGGGGAATTCATAGGGGAGGTGGTGGGGGCGCAATGGAAAACTCAACCACTAAAGTGCTTGGATGTACAAAGAAGATCATCAGTTTTCAAATTTTAAAAGACATTTCTTTTTTTAAAACATGTTCATTAGAATTCACATTGTTTTCATTGAATTCATCTTTGCAAGATTCACAAAACACTGACCGTGTTGCAACTTACTGATTTTCGAAGTTAAGTTAAAACGAGGTTATGTGAGAGAATAAATTGAATTTCAAAATATAAACGACAGCTAATTCAAGCACCTTACGAGATCAAGTTAAAATTGCAAGCACAAACTTATTTCATGGAAGTGTTTTAAAACACTTTACATTGTTTATGCATAGTAACACAAGATTTGTCAGGATTAGCTTACTTAGAATACAGTATAATGTTATGTTACGGATTTGTCATGTCCCATCAGTTGTTAGGATTTATCCTGGGATTAAATATAAAAAATGATTAACAGCATATACACTATATTATATATAACATAATGCTTGCACGTGAATGTATATTTTAAAATCATTAAAAATGCTTTTAGTAATTTACAACTACAATACCAATGACAATTTTAAATAGCTAAAACAACACATGTTCAAACTACACTTAAGTGCACAAAAATCGACTCACCTACATGAATCAAGTAAAAATGTGTTTTTCTCAGCAACCAAATGTCCGATTTAAAAACTGAAAAATGTGTTTTGTAGACAATTTATTCCTGTTTATTATTCGCTAGGGTGAAAATGATTTCTGCCGAATTTCTTTGGAGAATAGCTCACAACTCGTGCGGTTACTTTTGGTGGAGTGGTCATTTTATCGAGAAACCATTAATTAACAAAAAGTCTGGATGTGTTCATTAAGCTCTGATAATCAAATTGCATTTAGAAACACTTGTAGCCAAAAAGGTACAACTATGCATATGGCATAAATAATGAAACTTTGGGTTGCTTAAAGTTCAACATTTTTCGCCGCAATGCTGCATCCGGAATTTTACGCAAATTAGGCGAATTATAAAGAGGAATAAATTGTCTACAAAACACATTTTTTCGATTTTAAATCAGGCATTTGGTTGCTGAGAAAAACACTTTTACTTGATTCATGCAGGTGAGACGATTTTTTTGCACTCAAGTGTATGTTTAAATCACCATAATGCTAAAATACATTTAAATCTAAATTATAAATATACTTGAAAAAAAGATCTTAACATAGTTTTAAACGTACGACATGTTGACAACGCATAATATTAACACCGTTAATAACATTATCTATATGAGATGAACGTTTTCTTTCCCTATAGTTATTTTCCACATGATTTTAAGTCACATTTTAAATTTAATAGCAAGAAAACAGAAATTCAATGATTATTGAAGTGAACTTAATCGTCGATAATCCGTTTGTTGCGGGGGAAGATGGATGGGGGCGCGTCGCACGTCTGTTCCAACACGATTTTAAATACAAACGATGTTGAAACAAGCATTTTTATTTACTTACTAAAAATCTCGTTTGAAACGCGCATACATGTGAGCAAGTAGAGATAACGCAGAAACCAGAGGGAAAAATTGTGAGTGAATTCATCTTGGGCAGGGCGAACACTGTGCACATAACCATCGATCCATCAAACGAGAAAAAGAACAGGGTGACCGATGGGGGCGATCAGTGAGTGTACAAATGAAAACCGCGACGGAGGTTATTTGCTATTAATATTACTGTTTTCATATATGATAGCATCGAGTTTGAAAAATTACCTAATTTTTTTTTTTTTTTAATAAAATGTTGGGAACGTCACCATGAGCCTTAATGATTTTCGAATTACAAACAAAACCACTGCTAAGATGAAAAATTGCAAATAAACCCCAAAGTTTATTACAAGTTTAATTAGAGTGGTTTCTAACACCAAGATTAGCGATCAGGTCTAAAAGACATCCCCTGATTTTCCTTAACTATCCACATTCCAATAAAACTAAACGTCGTCTACAACATAGCAGAAGAAGAAGAAAAACTATTGATGTCACATAGTATACAGCAATAGCACCATGTCCTTAATGAACATCGGGCAAGTAAACATTTCCAAAAAAAAAATCCTAAACAGTGACTTATGCACTAGCGATGCCATCTATCGGAAAAAGCGCGACACATTCGTTCATTTTGGCAAAACGAAAGGGAAAAAAGGCGTATTAATTAGCGGTGGAATATGTTGGATGAATGAACGCTCGGTTTCAGTGCATTAAATCGTTATCAAACGTGTGTAGGCTCCATTAATCGTTAAATCTAGATTAATTTACTGGGGTTTTAAAAGTGGCGCATTAATCCGACGAACAAGCAGGGTGTAATTTATTTGAATTAATTCGACAAATAGATAGAAATGCGCAGCAGTGCTGCCGCCATGGTGAGGGGAAGTTCATAAAAGCATCGTTAATTTCTTCATTAACCCTTTTTTAAATCCCGAAAGAATTCAATCACCGCAAATTTTATTCGTTTTTCACTTTACATTTTTCGATATGCCTATTAATTGAGATAACAGTTCAAAGCGACAGTCTTTTTGATCAAAATCCGAATATTCCGAGAACAAAAACGTTATTCACTTCGCTTTGAACTTTTACAACAATATTTTCCTGCGCACAAATAATTTTAATAGAAAAATTAATTTGGTGAAATGAATTTTTTAATCTTTTAAAGATACGAGTTTAACAGTTTTATATTGGTGGTATATTAATTATTGGTTTAAAATAAAATAAATTTGCTATCCGGCGTACATTTAAACAATGTCAGAATTTAAACTGCACGTTTTAGAAATTGTCTTAATATCACAAAGATTTTTTCATAATTTAAACAAAATGATCGATTAAACAAGGAACAGTGATACTCTGACAACCCTGGTGTTTTAGGCATTTAAAATATGAGTAGCACTACACATCTAATACCTAAAGTAGCATTTTTAATTTAAATGCATCTGCATTTCAATTCTAGCAAATTCTCAATCTGCATATAAATATTAAAGGGCATGTACTATACAGTATATATCACAACTTGACAATAACGTGTTTTGCATAAAACGTCCGGAAATAAAAGCTGCCACGATGCTCTTGTGAAGCCACCTACAATGTGAAACGTTTAACGTGGATAAAAGATTTCTTTAAAAAATTGTTCTGTGCATACTTTTAAAAGAGATAATGTCAGGGCGGTCTGAAAATAATGTAAAGTGATGGAAATGCAATGATATTCCGCAGAACTTTTAGTGGAGCTTTCCACTAAATAAAAAAAATAGATAACCATGTAAATGGGTTGCATATTTTTTTTGTGGTAAAATTTGGTCAGAAAAAAGTGACTATTGTCCCTCTTTTTGATAGCGCAGAATACAGGAATTCAAAATCATTAATCAAGACTTAAACATTCATCAACGCCATTGGAGATTTAAAATCAAATATGCCGACTAGAATGTTTATATAAAATTTCAACAAAACTGTAGCATGGTCTCCAAACATTAAAACTTAAGAGAAAAAAAAACAAAAACTGCTTTCGAATAAGTTTTAAAATTGTTTTTAAACACTCACAAAAAAATACTTATTATTATATTTTATTAATTTTATCTCATTATTATTTCCGTTAAATTCGGTATACAATTTTATAGGAAGAATAAATCAAGCATATAACCACAATGGAAGTGGTGCCTGAAGTATCGATACGCCCTAAATATAATGGAAGGATTATAAGCTTGGGTTGAGGTTATCCCTTATAAAAATGACTACCAGACAATTTTAATACATGCCCCGTAGTGCATTTAGAAAATTCAACACGTAATTTCGGATTTGCAGGCAATTTCAAATACCCTATACGTTATACCGTCTTATACAAGTGATTTTCGTCACATATAGCCAGAGTGCGTTTTTGGCCTCCAGTTATTTATGTCCATTGATTTTGGCTGTTATACAGGGCAAAATAAATGTCATTTTTCGTAATGTATGACCAAGCATTGAAACTGCATTATCCCCATTGCAATTAATTCTATAGTATGATGGAATTATCATGAATGAGATAACAACACCCAATATCATTTTATGTACTACGCCATTCCCTAGCTGTCTACCCTCTGTTATTAATGCATTCAACCCAGTTAACATTACAATATAATAAAATGCATTATTCACAGTTGTTTTTACTAACCCATCTTCCCATACCTGGGTCTTAAACTTCTGCAGACGAAAAGGTTGTTGAATTTAAAAATTTCATCAACTCCTTGGATTTATCAAACATTACACTTGAATTTTGTAACACCCCCCCCCCCAAAAAAAAATGCAAATAATTTAACCAAAAAAGCATTCCGTTATAGTCTGACAAAATTGCATATTCAGCTGCAGTGAATAATAAGCGGTTTATTCAATTATACCGGCATGCCGTTATATGTTTAGTAATGGGTTGAATTCGAACACAATGTGAACATGCATTCGCATGAAATTGAATTTCATTGAAACGCGAAATGACTTTTGGTGAACATTTTCGTTGAAAATGAAGGGAGGGGGCGAATGAATTCCTGGCGTTTAATTCGGAGTAAACGATCCGTAATGTCGCCAACATTTGCGCTATAACACGTAAAAAACGCCTAATTCATGGCGTCTGAGACAGGCGTTTTGCATAAAGAAAAGTCTAAGAATGCAAAACAAACGAAAACGGTGCTGGAAACAATGCAATTTTCGTCCTAAAACCATTTATTTTTAAAGGATTTTTGCACTATTTTACGTGAAGACTTTTTCTCCAATTTGAAATTCAAATTCGAGAGAGAACGAGGTGAATTCCTGAAGAGCACTTTGTGCCAATTCGTCTTTTTATCTCGAGTTTTTAAAGGTTTTTACAGTTGATACAGCAGTTTTCAAGAAATTCTACTTCGATAGGGCTGGGAATGGGCATTATTAGGGGTAATAAAAATTTAAAAATTATGCTTTTGTTGTAAAATTGAATTTGCATTTTTATTTATTAATGTAATTTTATATAACTAGCTTAACAATCAATTATACAAAGCTTCACCATAACGTATTACATACTATTAGTATCTCAAGATTTTGAATGGTTCCCAATCACTCTCACAGCTACCATTTGATCATAACATCATAATTATGCATACTAACATATATGTACATGTAGTTTGTTGATATTACGTTAGTAATGTTAGAAGATAGTTAAAATACTTCACAATTTGTGGATCAAATTACTGTATATTTACTATTTAGCGCAATTACTGTTAAAACCATCGAAAATTAATTAGACATATTAATGACATTATGACCCACCCTGTACAACTGTGCACGAGCCAACGTATATAATTACATTACACAATGACGGGCCTATCTCCCAATTACAACTTTTGTAATTGAAAGCGTATCATAAAACATGCAGCCGGTTTTATGGCGCCTTCATTAACGCGAAATAATTTAAAATAGGCCGACAATTGTATATTTTATATCCACAAGCATTGTATATAGAGCAATATAAAACGGTAAATTGCGTGGCAGAATGTTGGCTTTGTTAGGTGTGGTCACTTGTGGTTATCCCTCAGTTGATATAAAACAATAATAACGGAATGTTGACCGAACACGAGTATAGGTACATATGCAAATATTTGGTTCCATTGTATATGGAACAATATGGCAAAATAATGAGTGAAACCATGCGAGGGTCATTTCTGGACATTGTCCATTTATGAGGTGAAGCCCATTTGTGCCATAATATGCTTCTTAGACACATATAATGCACATTAAAAGGTTCCAGCAAATTAGTATACGGAAAAATAATTGAAAATTAAATTAATTTACAGTTATCATAAACTGTAATTTGCTATCAAAAATAATCTGAATATGTTTTACATGATTCATGCATTTATATTATTTAATTAAGACGTTAAAGTCATGTAAGATGATTCTTATGAGGCATAATTCTCTGTCCTATACGCTTTTTTCAAAATACTAAGTAAAAGATTCTTCAATTTTTCTTACTTATTAAATTCATTCCAAAGTTGAGAAACAGATAGTTTTGTTCCAAAAAAAGTTTAGTAATCAAAAAAACGGCTTATCTTCCATCATGTTATATAGAAAAACTTTAATTGAATTGTAAACAAAGCAGATATTTTTATTGTCATACGCATTTAATGAATAATGTATTAATTTTTTTTGATAGAGTAAAGTTTTTTCTTCGATAATCAAGTTCAAAAACTATAATTTTATGAAGTCTATATTTTTCGTTTTGAAATAGAATTGCAGTTTGCGTGACACCTAGCGACACCTGGAAACGAATGGAACGCACTTATCTTATGATAATACAGTGAAGCCGTAATGACGATTCATCGGCCATTTTGGAATTCTCGCTTTACATTAAGTACATAGGCTTCGATATTATAACCAATTTTTTTTATTGTCATACGCATTGAATGGAATAATGATTTAAATAACAAAAATAAAAATTTTAATAAATTCACATCACACTTCCATACTTATATTAAGCCTAATACTGATGAGTAATTCACAAATGAGGCATTTTTAAAACCGATAAAGGTAGTGCATAAAAAAGGCAAACCCCTTAACAAAAGCCCAATTTTAATAAATTCCAATCACATTTTCAAATTTATCATATCGCTGATGAGTAATTCATAAACGAGGTATTTTTAAAACAGATAAAGTGCGCAGATAGAAACAACACCCCCTAAATAAGAGCACAATTTTAATAAATTCCTATCACACGTACATATTATCATATTACTGATGAGCACAATGAGTAATTCATAAGTGTGGTATTTTTAATTCCGATTAGGGTATGTTAAAAACATTGAAACCCCTAAGTATAATTTAATTCTGGTTCAAGAGTCATTTGACCAGACAATGGCTGGCCGGAGACTGGACATCGTCCAGCAAGTGGACAAAGGTCATTTTCCACGGAAGATGCAAACATACAGGGTGATTTATTTTGGCATTTGCTAATGAGCATCCAGATGAAGTGACCATCTAAAAAGCTGGTGACCAGCGAGGTGTGGATGAGCGGGATAAGGGGGAGGTGAGGGGATAATGGAAATAGGAGATGCCACATCCAGATTAAAGTATTACCTCTAAAGCCTCCTCATTGGTCCCCTCAAAAGTTGATCAGATGACCAGAATTGCAGGAATAGGTGCCAATCTACCCCCTCAGCTCCCCTTTACCTCCCCCCACCTCCAGCATTTACCCCTGCATTTAGAATTATGCATTGCCTATGACTCAATGCATGAAAAATTAATGCTGATGTGTGCATGCGTGTATATTTTGATGAAAAATAACAAAGGATGGACCCTGACACGCGAGCCATCAGGGGGTGCGTGAGGGAGGTGAGGCTCCTAGGTGACGGAATCCCTAAATTCTCCATTAGTATTCAGGGGAAAGAAGGGTGATCACGTTCAAATATTTAAATGCGTATCAATAATTTGGCCCACTGATACTATGACCTATCCCCTTGTTACCGTCTTGCTCAGGGGCAGTCCATACACAACGTCTCACAACTTTGGAAAATTCATCGCGAACATTGAAGAAAGCATTTGAAAACAACGAATGCGTACTGCCTCAATTCAACTACTTAAATACGCATGTTTTACCATTGCTTATAAGGCCGTTCATAAATGGCATCACACAATTTTTCAGGGTTCTATAACATCCTCCACTCCTTGAGTTGACCCATTACGAATAGATTTAATAGAGTTGATGGAACACCAATACGGCACTTTCTATAATGCACGATATACCAAATAAAAGTTCTGTAAAAGACGATATCCCAAACCTCTACAAATCTATGAACAGATCCTTTTTTGTAGACAATTCTTAGTTTCTCCAATATCCACCTAACTGCGAGGCAGTGTCCTAAATTACTATCAAATTTTAATGTTTCCTCCTCCGTTATTTTTCAAGATTTTCGCATTTAAAAAATCATGGAAAAATGAAAGCATCTTGTCCAGAGAGCTATATAGGGTCACGTCTCACCACTTCCATGTCAAAAACGTAGTTTTGACGTCATTTCATACTGGCCGTTACTGCATAAATGTAATTGAACTCTGACCTCTCTAACCCCACTGAAGGCAGTCATCGCAATGTGCGTTAGCCTCTGACCTCATCGTCCGTTAGTTTTAGTCAAAAACGACATTTTGGTTTTCAGAAATCCGTTAAAATTTCTCGGTTCACGAAATCCAATTTCCGAATTCCAATATGGCCGTCAAAAATCCTCTCCCCGATTTGCAAAAGTAATCCCACCGCTATTTTAATATGTATGTCCTTTTTTTGCATACAATTCCAACATAGTCATCGGGGGTTCGCGAGTTCTCATTAAACGATTCCCTCAAATCCCTCATACATCAATCCCTGTGTGACGTCACGCAAATGAGACCTCTCGGTCGTGTCAATACATCATCAGCACCAACGTCCATTGATCTTACAAATGCAATAATACTACAACACCCACCCCTCGCTTAAGGTGAAAGTGCCAAATTTCACCACAGGCCCCGCCCCCTCACCCTTCGTCCCCATCCTCTTACTTCCCACGGACACCCTCAATGCCAATTCCTCCACATTTATCCCCTCCTTTTTATGCTGCTTTATGGGCCATCGTTGACATCCCGCCAACTCATTCCAAATAGAAATCCCAGCCAATTTTGTGGAGAATTTTACAGGAAATACAATAATTTTGTTCTAAATAACAGGAAACCTGTACGGGATTTTGAAAAAAATGAAAGGCTTTATAGGAATATGATTTACATTTCGTGATTAGAATCAGAAAAGATGACACTAACTTAAATTCGAAAGCGAAATATGAATTGGAACTGTCTATCCAAAATACCTGAATTTAGATATATACATATAGGTACATCTAGTATATATAATACAAAATATAGCAATTGCGAGACACTAAAAATGTTGCCACAAGCCTTTACACCCTTAACAACCCACTTCCACTCCTTTGCATTCATCCTCACTTTTTTTTCCGTGGTGTTTTATAGACCATCCTTGACATCCAGCTATAACATTCCTAAAAATGTCATCCCTGCCACATTACATCGCTAGTCCAATATATATTTTTTCTCTCTACCTATTCCCCCTGTATAGCCCCCTCCCCCTTCCCCCATCCTTATTTCTGGATAAAGCTCCCACTATTTTATGGTTACAAAACCCGTAGTGTGATCAAAATGAATTTTAGGTCGGACATGAATCACCTCGTAAATTGCTTAAAGAATGAGACAGAATTCAGCCGAAATGTATTACTTCGGTAAGCCTACCTCGTATGTGTTTATCCCCTATCTTTTCGTCAGCCTTAGCCCAGTACCCCCACAGTTGCCCTATACGCTATCTGCCCCCTCGTTGCGAAGTTATCCTAATACCCCTGCACTCCAAACAGCCTCCCTGCACCACACTTTCAAAGCCATAAATTTATTACACCCTGTATATATTTTCCAAAACACAATCATTCGTGTTTTATTCCCTTAATCCGGTGTCAGCTGTACGCCCCTGCGACTGTCCCAGGTATAATTGCAATTTACAGTCAATTAATGTTAAAGGCAGTTAGGAATGACACTAGGAATTGCGAGGGGGGAACACTGACGAAAACCTAACCAGGATGATAGTGGCTTCGATGATACGAATGTCGCCCTTAAAGGGCAGCACCTCCAGCAATTTCGTTTAACATCAAAGGCAATTTTGTCAAACTCAACATGTTGAAACAAATTCGAGACTATTGGTCAATGTTATCATTAAATTGCCAACTGCTCAATTGATTTCTTTTTATATGAGCGTTCAATTCACGAGAGACCGAAATTTTAATATTGATAATTGGGCAGCATTGGATAGTTAACATTATTATAATAAAATGGATCAATGAAGTGCTTTCATTTTTATCATATACATGTATGTGCGCAATCTCCGTTGTTTTTACTATTGTATTTGGATCAGTGTTAACGACAGTTGGTGCTTTACTAGCCTCCCTAGATCTGCCAATTTCGATAACTTAAAAAAGTTGCATGGTCATCACATACGACTTTTTAAAAACGTAAATGCCACTAACTACCTTTAAAAAGGCTCTTGTGCAGCAGCATGACTAGTTTACAATTAAAACAATCTAGTTACTACTGGACACAACTACGACAAACTTCGTTATGGCAGGAGCCATTTTGGTCTATCGGCTGCGGCGTCACCTCACATTTACAATTCCCCAAGCAGCCCTTAAGCTCACCCCTTAAAACGCTTTTTTTTCCTTGATCCGTAGCTTCGGACAAAAAAAAGCAGTCCATTTCAACAATCCAATAACTAAACTTGATTAAAATTTAAGAGCTCATAAAGGCAGATTTCACCCTCGTATTTTAAAATCAATTCCTCGTTGAGCATCGACATAAAATGTGAGTTATGGCTTGACCGCTAGTGACCCTTCGTTCGGACCCTCAATTTTTAAATGTCATTTTCGAACCAGTTTGTTTCTCATCTTAATCCGCTAGGGGGATATCCTGAAGCGCTTTTAAAGGGTCCGACTCAACTTTAAGGGACCACTCATCGGATGGGCGAGCGCTGGACACGTCTAAGTGCCATATTTATGACTATAAGAGTTGAATGAAAATTACTTTTTTATGGACTGTCCCTGTCTCCCACCCTACCACAAACACACCCCAACTTTACAGCAGCTTATTTTCAAATTTTGTGGTCAAAACGGTAATTTTTTGGAAAACACCAGGGCGGAGTCTGGCTTGAGCATCCATGGTAGCTAAAACCACTCAAAACTAACAAAATATAATTTTTGCAATCTACTGACAAAATATGTTTGTTTCTTAGCATCTTTGTACGTACTACATTAAATAGTTTAATTTCCAGAGGAGGGGGTCATTTATCAATTCATAAAAATCTATATTCACAAATTTAAGTAACCTACTTTTCCAAAGCAGTTGACTCATAAATTTGCGATTTAGTCGAGGCTAAAATTAAAATTAGCTCTTACAATAATAGCGCAATTTATTAGTTGGGTCTTTCTAGATGTATGAATAATTTCTAACGAGTTTCTAGCGACGTAGGAGATTTCCAAGCATTATTCAAGAAGAAAAAATGATGATGATAAAACGCAGATTTGAGTACCAGCTTGCTCGACGATTTCGCAAATGAGGTCTTTAAGACCAAAATGAAAATAATTGTCCGCAAACCGACAATTCATCATCACAAAAGACGGCACATTTGCTGCAACTGGTGTCACCATTCTCAAAGTGAAGTTCCGGTATATGTAATACATATAGGACAGAAGGGTAGCACAGGATGGTTGCGCAACGCAATTAGCCTTTATACTGCAGATAATAAATTAAAGACGAGCTTAAATCCAAATCCTTTTCAGTCGTTAAAGAAAGCAATGTTGCTCCTGCCTATTTGCATATTAATTAGCTAACCATCTGTTACGCATCTTCGCAACAATGCGCCTATGGGCCGGATTAACCCTCCCCTAAGACATTAACCATTATTTGAGGTGGGCTCATCGGTTGCAGCAAGTCCAATCCATAAAATCAATAACATTTACCGTAAAAGAAAAGTAACCAATATATAGTTAGTTATTGCAAAAGATATCTCCATTTTTCAGTTTTAACTCCTCGGACCCGTTTTTAGAAAATAAATTTAGTGACCTTTGAACAAAAATTAAAAAGCTGATTTTTAAAGCACACAATCACTAAGTGACTCACATTAGGCGAATCCCTCAAGAACAATCTCACATTTTTCTGGAAATATGTGAAAGCCCTACGCAAAATCACTAACCCTATCGCGTCTTTTATTGGGTACTGCAAGAAGGCCAGTGTCGACACAAAGAATGCAGCTGACGTCCTAAACTTGCAATTCCAAAGTGTCTTTACAGAGCAAATTGTTGGTGCACTACCTAACTATTTGATGCTCACTACAATGATCACCCTATTTTTGGCAACCCTCTTCCAGCAATCGCTCGACCTGGGTGAGGTACCTAAAGACTGGAGGGAGGCATGTACCTGCACTATTTTTAAATCTGTTTCTGAACTAGACCCTTCAAACTATCGAACCGTGTCCCTAACCTCTGTGGTCTGTAAAGTTCTGGAACAGATCATTTACACAAATGTGATCCACCAACTCAACTCCCAATCACTGATCACAGAAACGTAGCATGGATTTCGACAGGGAAGGTCCTGTGAGATGCAATTGACACTATTCGTGCATGATATACAGGCGATCTCGGATGGAGGGAAGGAAGGGGATGCTATTTTCATCGACTTTGCCAAAGCATTCGACACTGTTCCTCATCGCTGGTTATTAAAAAACGTTGGAGGCCTATGGTATAAACAAGCAGATCATGGGGTGGATTACTTCATTCTGACAATCAGCCCATGTCAAGGAGGTCGCGTACCACTAACTAGTCCGATCAATACCAGGATAATGCTTCCTGATTTGGAACCCCTGCAGAATGGCCAGAGTCCAGGAGTTAGAAATGGTGCAGCGTCGAGCCGACACATTCACCACCGGGCAATATCAACGGATGTGAGTGCTACCAAGATGCTCCATTCGCTGACGTGGGTCACACTGAGAGAGCGGAGGGAAAGGTTGAGAATGGGCCTGTTTGTCAGGTTCAACCTGCAATCTAACTCACGCTTGGTTGAGAGTATCCAGTAAAGAAACTATCGAGGAGGTCGTACGCAACATAGTAACCCCCTGAAGGAACTCACAAGCAGCATCGGACCCATATTACTGGTCATTTTTCTTGCAAGCCATCTGTCGCTGGAACTCAGTTGCAAAGGACAGCCCCAAGCTACTACAGATGAGTTTGGAGCTCATCCTTGAAGCGCTACTACAGACGAGTTTGGAGCTCATCCTTGAAGCTGTGCTGTGGGAATTTAACTACATATATTCTTGTGTTCTTGATTTTGCATTTTTTTTTGTACAATATTGGGCATCACCCCCGCCCCCCCCCCCACACACACACCACCACATGGTATATTCTTGCTGATCGTGGGGTAACGAATTGAATTGAATTTGTAACAAAAAAAATACCACGGTCATTCCAACCGCTTTTCGGTTACTTACACTGCAAAGATTTTACTTACAAATTTAAAATCTTTATATTTGACGAAACCCTTAATGGAGCTCCACACTTCCCTTAAGAGTATCCGCCAGGAGTAAATAACTCACAGCAAATTCAATTTTTTGTATAGCCGAAGTTACATATTTTGTAAAAATAAACTAAGTTGACATAGTCAAAATAGCATAAACGCTGCGCATGTTTCTCATATAGTAATTTTTTAAAAAATCCAATACAATACAACACAATCATGAACATCAACATCAACAACAACAATAAAACAATCATATCATTAAAATAAACATGCACACTTGAAAGCCAGTGGTTCTAAAACAGCAAAAAACAAATCTACGTGTTACTATTTACTTTTAAGCTACCTATTCCACTATATAATCGCGCATTACCTCACAGACTACAAATTAGCAGTAATTGCTAAGGGCTACTGCTAATGTGTCGCGGTTCTCATGGTGTGATCCTTACCAGTTGGCCCCAAGATATTTCTGAAAGAGGTACGTCAACCCCTTGTCAGAAATTCTCTCCAGAGCAAAACCTTGAGTAGCATCGCAGGAAAAACCATTCAGGGCAAACAGTCAAATTGTTATATCACCAGGATATCAAGAAATTATACAACAAACAAAATTTCTTTAACGATTAGTTTTGATCTTTTCATTGAATTGATTTTGTAACAAATGTAATTTGGTTTTGTGTAGGCAGTGTTCTTACTGCAATTGTAACTACAGTTACTTTCTGTACGGATTGCTCTAGAAGTATCTTGGGATAGATTGACAAACGGTGTCCAGAGCCATATGACGACTGGCCTGAACTCCGCCATCAACACTATGTGCCAAAAAAGCAAAGCCCATGAAATTTTGGGGAATAGATTTGATGTTGTGGTGGCCGTTGTATGTTCCTAAAAATGTGTCTCGTGTTTGGTGCATACCTTCAGTGCAATGGTATGCTAGAGTATACAGTGAAATTTAAGGTAAACAAAAGGGTACAAGGAAAGGGCAAAGCTATAAACCAAATCAAAAACACAATTAGCAAAATGAAACAAAAATAACGTCATCTTGTAATAGGCCAATCTTAGCCTTGACACAAAATAGTCCAAGTACGGAGAACAACTTCACCCAGGCAGAACATAATTTTACGAAAAATGAATTATTTCGCGAATACGAAAAAAGCTTAGCCCTTAGCCGGTGGAGACGGCCAAGATATTTCACATCAATGTGAACGTCTTGTTCGACTTATTTTTAATGTTAAATTTAATTCTGCCAGAGGTTCGAACCACTGGCTTTAAATTAAACTAAAACTAAATCGTGCAGAAGTAGACCTACTCCCCCTCCCCTATCACGGTTAGTTAAAACTGTGACAATCACAAATTTCATCTAAATATATCATCAGATTTTAAATTTAATTGAATATTGTATTTGTCCAATTATTAATTTGGAATAAAATAATTTTATACCTTCGGAAATTAAACCAAATGAAATTAGCCCAATTACAATTTTAAAGGTTATTTTGGAGAAGCTACTTGTAATCTCACCTACCTGGTTCAATCGATGTCTTCAATGGGTTATCCTGATGAAATGGTCAGCCACACTTTCCAAAGGTTGACTGTAAATCCTTTCAAGGCCATGCCGCCTCCAAAGTCCTTAAAGCACCAAACACGGGACCAGCCATGCCAAAATGACACGTGGAACCGACCCTACCTGACCAAAGGCCAGCTATGGCGGTAGTATCCTACCATACTACTCCCTTAAGGAGAATAGTATACGCCCAGTGCACAACTTTGAACAACTTCATGGCCTTACAAAGAATCCACAGAGCCCCAAAGGTCGATATGGTGCCTGCTGAAAGTGGGATACCCATCCAAAAAAGGTGGCATCACCTGAAAAATAAACATAGTATGCTAAGAAAAATTGAACTAAAACATAAAATAAAGAATTAAGAAATATATGAGTACTACTTATGAGGTAACTTATACATAGAATTTAGTTGGCAAAGCTAGAAACTATTTAAAATTGTTAGAAGTACAGCCCTGATTGCAAAAGATTATTTTTTGAAGAAGTATGATAAGCAATATGATATTCAAAAAAGATCCCCCTCCCCATTTTTTAAAGAGCCTTCCAAGTAAGGAATTCATTGTTTCCCTATTATAATTAAATTCTTCGTCTTTCGGGATTTGATAAATTGATAAAGATTTTATAGATAATTAAGTTTTAATTTTGGAGCGATTTTATTTTTAAATTTGCTTGGGTCATGCAATTTCTTATTAATATTTCTCAAAAATTTCCGGAAGTTTTGTAACTAAGAAATGGCATGGCATAAACAAATTAACAAAAAATTCAGTAAAAGTTATATTCATTATGAACACAACACAATCAAATCGTGTTTACATTGCAATAACGAACGTATAATTTTGCAGAAAATTATAGCCTTCTAATTCTAAGAAATCCAATAAGTGACTAGAGATATTTTACCATGTTAGGATGAGCTGGTGGCGACTAGATGTCTTCGATGACCAAACCCATTATTTACAGTGTCGGCGGTCAAACAGTCGGGGTCAACTCAAACTGACCTAAATCAGTGAGTCGAGTTTCCGGATCAACCCTAAAAGACTTGGCCTTCGCAAGATACTCATCGTATGGACTAGCCAAACTCAGAGTTTAGGGAGAACTTGCAAGGCTTTTCTTCGGGTTAAAGGTCGCCCTTATTACGAAGAAAATCTTATGTTTAAGGCAGAACGACTGCAACCACCCTTTGGCCACTATCAGAATCGTCACGTGCATTCTGATAGTAATTTGGCAACACTCAGTCGAAGGAGCAAGTTTGCTCCGTTTAGGGATTGGTACATCCTTTAGCATCTGCAAAAACCGTAACAATTGCAATTAGCTTAGCATAACTTAATTTAGAAACAGTCGGAAGAAAAACTTCAACATATATAGATCATACGAACCACTTGAAAAGTGGGATTGCTTCGTTTAGTCGTCTTCGATGGTTAAAAAATTCATTTTAACCACCATAAGTGTCACATGGGCCAATGTCAAATGGTTTGTTATGTGGAAATTTGTCAATTTTAAATCTGAAAAAATAAAATAAAACACTCAAATAAACAAATTATTACTTAAATTTACATGTTGTTTCAATGAAAAAGAACTTACTCTGCAAGAATATACAATATGAAATTTTCTACAATGCTAACTATCTAGTGATACAATTCATTAGATAATCTTTAATTTAAAATTGAGCCGCTTGTACTGCCCATTGTAACTGGATTCGCAAACAATTTCAGTTCATTTTCCAACCTCAGAATTTTGCCACTTTTCATACTAATCTTTGATCTCTTTCAACTTTAATAGATTTCGCGCAACGCGCCACAGTATTTCAAGGGGTCAAATTAAATAATATTCCAAAAATAAGGCAGTTTGAACTGATATGGTTTAGGGAGAGCTACCATCGAGTAATTACGAGTCCGTGAATATTAATACACAATAAGTGGGGGGGTTAATTCAATTAGCAAATATCCCTTTGATTCCGCGAACAAAATACATATAAATGCTTAGTGAAAACCATCACGGGTTGTCAGCGGTACAATCATTCAGTGTCATCTATGCAAATTTCGAAAATGCAATTTGTGTGAATTTAGAGGGGTTAAAAGCGCCGTCTGTTGGGATTTAGGGCAATTTATTTTTCTGCATCACTGATTCGTGTTAATAAGGGGATGACCAAAGTGCAAATGTCCTAATTTGCAAATCCAATATGGTGTCCAAGTTTAAATCACTACTTTGCTCTTTTACGAAATGTACACAAAAGCAACGCAACAAATACGAATACCAGATTATAAATGGAAAAGTATTCGAAATAAGCTAATCAATTATGGGCACATTGCTAAAGTCACCATCACCAACATAATACAGAGCTGAAACTGAATAATGCTAACTACACAAAAAAAAACGTTAAAAGAATTTGAGCATGTAAAACTGATATAAACGTGACTAATATGGATTTGTGATTATTACACGAAACGTATTGCATAATAGACGAACTTATATTAAGTAGATTTGTTCATAAAATGTCACATTTTCATGAAGATGCTTTCAGGTTATGAATTATGATTTTTTTCTGCCTAATGTAAGGGGACTGCATAAATGTGATGTTTTTTAAAACTATACGCCGTTCCACAGTTTCGAGGTGCTAGAAATAGATCAACCACGTATCCTAAAAGGTTCAAAGGCCAGTAATGCCAACAGCACGGATCGATTTTGAATGCATGTTACAATATGGATGGCTTTTCGCGTATAAAATACATATGCCACTTATGATTAATATTCTCGCAAATATCAAAGGCAATTCGCGGGAGTGCAGTAACGCAGCGTACATCGTGCATTATTGTAATAACGCCTTGTTTTTCCGTAATTAGACTATATTCATCATATAGACTTTTGCTCTAGCAAAAGACGCGTTCAAATAAAAATATGGTTTTCCCCTTAACAATGAATCCCATTGTTTGTCCATTATGAAAGGAATTCCACACGAATTAAACAATGTTGATTGTTAAATTTTGGTTGCGTGGAAATGAGGACGCTCATGATCCTTCTCGCAATCATTCATTAACGAAATCTAATAAAACTAATTAATCATTCTGATGTAAAATGCGAATAACAGCAAAATGTTGAAAGTTAAGGGAGTTATTGAAATCACGAAAAATTTTACATAAGCGAGCATTCAGGATAGAAATCTGGTTACAACTTTTTTTTGCATTTCTCGAGCCCACAATCTCGAATATTTAAGAAAGAAATCTCAATATATAGGCTATTAGTTAAATTTGAAATTTGTAACTGAATTTTCAAAAAAAAAACGGACGAATGGCAAAAATATAGGTACAATTTGCAGTGAGGTGAAGCCCAACTCAAGTACAAACTAATTTTATAGAAACTGGATTTGCTTAAAAATGTGTACCAATTATAATCTTAAGTCAACTAACTTATGAAATAATACGTTTTAGTGTTATATAAGATTAAAGCATATAAAATTTCAAGTTAAAAAACAAGAAATTTAAAAATTACTTAGACGCGTTTCAATGTATTAGATATTTCTACTGAAGTTCAGACTAGTTAGTGGTCACTTGAGATTGCACATTCGCATTCGTATTTATCTTCTATTGTTTTAGGCTACAACAAAGGTTAATATGAGCATTTGAGGAGTTCTGTAAAAAAAACTAGCTAAGTTTTGCTTGCAAGAAAAACTAATTCAGCGAATTCACGGAAGTAAGACAATGGCCTCAAAGAGGCGGTCAATCGGTTAATTGGTTGAGCAGAAATTGAGCAATGGGGGGACATAATTGCCCACTTCATGACTACCCATTTCCCACTCACATATTCCTTATATATATCTTCCTTTGTAGGCTACTCTGCTCCACTGACCATACTGACCACTAGTCAGCTTCTGCTGGAAAATGATTGTTGCTTTTGCCGAGAAACCCTTGCAATGTTTGTGACATGAAGTGCCTCTGGAAGACCCTCAGAAATAGATTGAAGCCGTCTGCACCCAATTGGTCTGTTTTGACACGATATGAAAAACAATATTGGGATTGGCCACCAGGTTTTAAGATCACTACGTCGATGACCTCTGACCGATTTTCTGTCAGCACGTTATAGTCGCGATCAATACATTACGGATTTCTTTACAGCCACTGCAATTCGGTGAAATTTACTTTATGTCCCAATATAACCAATGCCATACATATGTTTTGGATGATCTGAGGGGTATATTGCACTTGAGTCTGATATCTTAAGTTTTCTTCGAATTGTAAATGAAGAAAATGCGTTAAATCAATAGCAACGTTCACCCAGAAAAGAAATTAACTTCACTGACCCTTCCAGTTTTAAAAGTTTCCCTGACATCTTGTTACCAAATATAACACTTGTCAATCTAAAAAAAGCTAGATTTACTGCTTATTATATATTGAAAGGGAGATAGGAATGGGAGAGGGAAATGTATTTTAAATAAAATTAAAATGCCTCACTGACTGAGAGTGCCCCAATAATTAATAAACCAACTAATAACAATTAACTAACTAGTAAGTAGCTAAATGAAAGCACATGTGCTGCTTATGTCAAAATTTCCCTGAATTTAGAAATCACTTTTCCCTTATTCCATCATTCTAAAAATATCAGCATATTACATCATGTTATGGATAAAATGCCAATTTTACGTGAAACTGGTTGATTTTTAGATTCCCTCATGCCCGTTCGATGAGCCATTTAAGTCTTGGGTTGTTTTCGGATTTTAGATGGGATTGGGGCCAATCGTAGCGTTATTAAATAACTTAGCGAGAATATTTCTGGCGTGATTCCCTCAAGGCGATTTTCCTCTCAGATTTTACGCACGAACGAATCTCGGCGGAATTGTCTTTCCCTCTTCTCAATGATTAAGTTTATTTCGCCAAGGGTTGTACGTAGCTATGGCCAAGAACGGAGCTAACTAAGAAAGGAAACTTAGCGTGGGTCTTTGTTAAGTCGATGATAATCCCTGGAAAACCAGAAATGGCATTAACGCATTTTGCCTTTAGCTGCCAAAGCACAAGTTGGGTACCCCCGAAGGGAGAGCAGACGTAGGATTTACCACTGATCGCTATCCGAGTGGTCAAGCGACGGCTGGAGCCGTTGACCACACAACCGAAATCAGCGTAGCTGCTGCGACACTGGACGCTAGTCGGTCGGGGATAAATCTCAATCCCAATATTGTTTCATCTTTTTGAAACACAATTCACTTAGGGTGTGCTAGCCCAATCGGGTAAAAGTACAATTAATCATAACAGACTTAAGTGAAGCAAAGGCATTGTGGGTAAATTGGCAATGGATGATCAAGAATGATTACATGTTTGAGAATGATGGATTTTTTGAAAATTAATAAGGAACGAATGATGCCAAGCAGACAATGCGAAAGTATACTAAATTCAGCCTGCTCTTAAAAATCATTCCTATAGTAAAACTTGTATTTCCTTATAGCAGTATATATTAAAATCTTTTCCTAAAGAACAGGAATCCATCCTTGATTTATTGGATTAAAAATAAAGTAATTATAAGATTGCATAAACAAAATGTTCCCTGGCGAAAAACAATGTCGTACAAAGATTTAGTAATTTGTACATATGTAAATTGGTCAACACATGCATACCAAAGATGTTTGCCATTAGGGTAATCATGTGTTTCGTAATGGAATTTGGCTTGGAACCCTTGCAACTATGTATAACATTATGAAAGCAATAACAGTTATTTTACTGAAACCTCTATTACGATTAGCGGAATATTAGTAGGATACTGCGAATCAGGATATTGGAAAAGATGGAGTACCCAGACGTGCAACCCCCAAGATCCTACAAAATGCAATTGTGATTGCAGCTTTAAAAAAGTTATTAATCTCATGGCAGTAATCACAGTTCATTTAAAGTAATCTCCAATTATATTGTGCTTAAAGTGAAGATAAACTGAACAAAAATTAAGCAAAGAGATGCGTAAGCCTAGACGAAATCCATTAAGGCAAGCCGCAACAGTAAATGAAAAATCACTACGTTGTTTAAAAATTAATGCTGGAGCCATGAGCATATGTAAGTAGACGCTTTCATTTAGATAGGGCATTAAAATTGTGAGAAATAATTCTTAAAAGGGTAGAAAACTATGCTAAAAATAAAAAATGTGCAACTTATTGGCAAATAGCATTTAATCATATCCTATCTATTTTTAGAATATCTTGTGTATATAAACGTAAAAAAAATTTTTTTTAACGTTTTGTGTTTCAAATCATTAATAACAATAACTCAAAACTAGTTAATTCAATATCATGTCTTTTCATTCAATTTAATATATTCTATGAGCGGCTGCCACGCATGCAGTCAATTAGATCTGGTTTAAAAATTTCGCCAATTAAGTTAAAAATGAATGTCATCAAGTTGTTTTAGTTCTACAAAAACTAAGTTACTTCAGCCATTACTCATGAGATTTCTACTAACTCTCAAGAGTACAGTTAGCTACCGTATATCGATGCTGTGACCATTTCACCATACATTAGAATTATAGGTTATTGCGCAGTTAGACAAGATTTGAAAATTCACTTATTTTTAACTACCTACCGAATTAACAACATCTTTTATCTACATCCAGATTTAGTAAGTGAATCGATGCAAATTTCCAAAGTCAAAAAGTTTCCCAGACAGCCGCTTTCCTGCTTTTTACTTTTTTCTTAGCCTGAACGACCTACAAAATGAAAGAAAAAAAAAATGGCGACTGAAATTACGAAACAGACGCTACTTCAACACCGCTAGTGTCGCCTGGTGGAAGTTAGTAGAAATGCTCATGTCCAGACATGCAAGCTAAAGCTGAACCATTGAAACTGCTACCAATATGAGAATTTCATTGCAAAACTGTTACTGAAATACTTAATTTTTGGCGTTCTTTTTAAAATTCGCATGTAAAATTGGAATACGTTATGGTCAATTTAGCAGTAAAAATCGTTCTGTTTAAATACTTTTTATGTTCAAACAGCAGAAAAAACAAGGATAAGTTTTAATTTTTTAAATAATGTTCTATGACATGATATGTAATAAAATCTCTTTAAAGCTGTGCTAACTAATTCAGTCATTAATTGTGCTAAAATTGGTTAATTACCCAGGTTTAGATTAATCATATTCCTATCTATCAAGGTGTACAAAACTTAGGTTATATTAGAAGCCCAAGTAATTTGTTTATCTGTTCGCTTTGTAAAAAGCGCAAACTTTCCGATCAGTTACATTGCTTTTTATGACGTTTTATACTATTCCAATATTAGCAGTTGGATTCTATTTAAAATTTCGCTTATTTTGTTTAAAAAAACAAACAAAGAAATCAACTTGTATCAAAAACTAAGTTTGTTAATTTAGCTATTGATTTTATGTTTATAAACATTAGTTAATGTACATTCTTTTTTGCAACGTTGTATACCATTGAAATCCAATTAGCGGTTATTGCGCAGTTAGAAAACTTAACTATTTCACTTATTATTAACAACCTACCACAATATGCCTTTAGTTTTTCTTAAAATGCATTCCGTGGGTAAAGTGTTGCTAATTTGCGAAGTCATAGTTTTCAGGAAGTTGTTCTCCTTTTAGATCTGTCTCAATCCTCGAGGAGCTGAAACAAAGAACCAAAAATGGCGACTGAAATAACGAAACAGACGCACCATCAACAGCGCTAGTGTCGCCTAGTGGACGTTAACAGAAATACTAATGCTAAGATACATGTATATCGTGAAATACATG
The DNA here is from genome assembly GCA_034696685.1 of Julus scandinavius. Classification (NCBI taxonomy): domain Eukaryota; kingdom Metazoa; phylum Arthropoda; class Diplopoda; order Julida; family Julidae; genus Julus; species Julus scandinavius. The sequence goes on along the minus strand of JAQGAE010000127.1, from coordinate 5,070 downwards.
CAAAAGCAGATCATGTTGCATTGAATGATTTAACAAAAAATTACAACAAGAAAAAACTATTAAATAATGGATCATATGCATGATGTTTGAATAACGTTTTTAAATATATGCAAGAATCATAACTTATTTTTCTCTTGAAAAGGACATGCTTTTAAATCTGGATATATTTGCGTGTATTTTAATTCATGATGCAAGCTGAATGAGTTATTTTGCGGGATTTAATATAATCTACAATAATTTTTATGAAAGCATAAAAAAATAAAATTTCTATTAATCGTAAGGCAAGTTGTTTTTGCTGTTTGATTCTGTTCGAAATGGTTAAATAGCCAGGAATTAAATAGGTTACATCAATTTATATTACATTATAAATGCGTAATACCAATTCTACTACTGTTATTGAGCTGTTGAAGCTAAATTATAAACTTCACTTTTATATTAAAAATGAATGGATTCAAAATATTAAAGTTCTTTTAAAAACTAAGTTTTAGCTTTTACTCTTCATTTTACTAGACCTCAATAATAGTTACAGTACATTGATTTTGTAACTATATACATATATGTAATGGGCAAAAGAATAAAAGGTTATTGCGCATTTAGACAAGATATTAAAATTCGCTTATTATTAACAGCCTACTAGAATTAACAACATCTTTTTTCTACGTCCAGATTTAGTAGGTGAATCGATGCAAATTTCGAAAGTCAAAAAGTTTTCCAGATAGTCGCTTTCCTGCTTTTTCATATTTTTCCTACCATGAACGACTTACAACAAGTCCGAAAAAAGAAAATCATGGCAGCTGAAAATGCGAAACAGAATCTACTTCAAAAGCGCTAGTGTCACCTGGAGGAAGTTAGTAGAAATGCTCATGTCCAGACATGTAAGCTGAACCTGAACCATTGAAATGGCTAGCAATATGAGAATATTTTCATTGCAAAACTGTTACTGAAAAACTTAATTTTTAGGTGAAAAAATGTTCTTGTTCTTTTTAAAATTGGTATGAAAAATTAGAAGACGCCTAAGGTCAATTTAGCAGTTTTACTGCTAAATTGACCATTCTGTTTAAATCAACAAATTCAGTCCAAATGCATTTTATGTTGAAACCGCTAAATAACTAGGATACATTTTAATTTTAAAATTATTTCTATGACATGATATGTAATAAAAAGCTGTGCTAACTAATTAAGTTATTAATTGTGCTAAAAAGGGTTAATTAGCCGGGTTTAGATTAATCATATTCATTTCCATCAAGGTGTACACGACTTAGGTTCTTTTAGAAGCCGTAGTTATTTGTTTTATCTGTTTGTTTTGTTACGTATAAGTGGAAACTTTCCGATCACTTACATTGCTTTCTATGACGTTTTATACAATTCAGGTCTTATTAGCAGTTATTGCGCAGTTCTGCTCGATTTAAAAATTTCGCTTATTTTGTTAAAAAAAAAATTAAAGCAATCAACTCATTAAATTTCTGTTAAAAACTAAGTTTGTTAATATAGCGATTGATTTTATGATTTTAAACATTAGTTAGTTAGGTCAACTTTAGTTAATGTAATTTTTTTCCGCAACGTTGCAATCCAATTAGCGGTTATTGCGTAGTTAGACAACTTAAAAATTTCACTTATTATTAACAACCTACCAGAAAATTACGCCTTTGTTTTTCTTCAAATGCATTCAGTGGGTAAAGTGTTGCTAATTTGCGAAGTCATAATGTTTTCAGGCAGTTGTTCTCTTTAGATCCCTTTAGATCTGTCTCAATCCTCCAGGAGCTGAAACAAAGAACCAAAAATGGCGACTGAAATAATGAAACAGACGCACCTTCAACAGCACTAGTGTCGCGTAGTGGAAGTTAACAGAAATACATATCAAGCATTACACGTAAAAGCAGATCATGGTTCATTGAACGATTTAACAAATAATTACAACAACAAAAAAGTATTAAATATATGGATCATATGCATGATGTTCGAATAAAGTTTTTGAATATAGGTACAAGAATCGTAATTCATTTTGTTCTAGCATAGGACCTATTCACAAATCTGGATATATTTATTTGTATTTTAATTCAGGATGCAAGTGGAATGATAGTTAATTTACTGGATTTAACATTACCTACCTTAATTTTTATATAAGTGTTACAAAAAATTAATAAAAAAAATTCTATTAATCGCAAGGCAAGTTGTTTTAGCTATTCGTTTTTGTTCGAAATGATTAAATAGCTATGAATTCAATAGGTTACATCAATATCTATTTCGTTATAAATGCATAATACAAATCTTTTTAGCAGTTATTGAGCTATTGAAGTTTAAGAACTTCACAAATTATGTTAAAAATAAATGGAATCAAGATATCCAAGTTCCACTAAAAACTAAGTTATTTTAGCTCTTACACTTGAGTTTTACACTTCATTATAAATACGAATGTTAAGCTATACCGCACAATATACTATGTACAGTAGAACCTGTCTAAATACATCCTGTGTAAAACTGCCAAAAATACCTCTATAATAGCATAAAATGTGCTGGTACAGACTTGGGAGCCGCCTGTATAAATCAACATGTCTAAAAACATTTTTCCACGGTACCAAGAGTATCATATTAGACAAGTTCTACTGTACCAGTTCATGCTGGGTCATTGAAGGATTTAACAAATATGTATAATTTTTTTATATTAAAAAAACACGTATGGTTCATATGCATGATGTTTGCATAATGTTTTTGAATGTGCATGCATAATTATTTTGCTGTCGAATAGGACCTATGCAAGAGGAATGATATTTAATTTACTGGATTTAAGTTTATCTACATTAATTTTTATTAAAGAGTAAAAAATAAAATTTCTATTAATCGTATTGTAAGTTTATTTAGCTATTAGTTTTTGTTCGAAATGGGTAAATAGCTAGGAATTCAATCGGTAACATCGATTTCTATTACGTTTTAAACGCGCAATACAAAAACTGTTAACGGTTATTGAGCTGTTGGACCCAAATCGACAACTTCGATAATTATGCTAAAAATGAAAAGAATCAAGATATTCAAATTTCACTATACACTAAGTTATTTTAGCTTTTACTCTTCTTTTCATTAACGTTCAAGATTAGTCACCCTACATTGAGTTTGTGACCAAATGTACCGGGCATTATCATTCGAAGTTGTTGCGCAGTTAGACAAAATTTGAAACTTCACTTATTATTAAAAGCCTACCTAAATTAGCAACATCTTTTATCTCTGTCCAGATTCAGTGGGTAAACCGATGCTAATTTTCAAAGTCAAAAAGTTTCCGAGGCAGTCGCTATCCTGATTTTCGCTTTTTACCCCAGCCTCAACGAGTCCTGCAACAAGACGGAAAAAATGGCGACTGAAATAAAGAAACAGACGCTACTTTAACAACGCTAGTGTCGCCTGGTGGCAGTTAGTTAAAATGTTCATGTTGAGGAATGAAAGCTAATCAATTAAGTTATTCGTTAAATTTAAATTTTTTTAAAAATTATTAAGCAAGCAAATATTAACGGTAAAATAGGTTAAATATTTATGACTCAAAACTGTATGTATGTTTTTTCTGTTAAGAATGATAAAACAGTTTGAATCCAATTAAGATTGATTTTTAATCACATTTGAATGAGAATATTTTCATAAAAAAACTGTTATTGGAACGCTATGAATTTGTAAGTGAGGTCATTTTAATAAAGTGAGGTAAATTTAAATAACCTTAACTTATACTTTTCAATTCCTATTAGCTGTTTAATTGAACCAATTTAGATATTAATATTATGTTTAAAATCGTTAACTAGCCAATTAAATTAAGTTAAGATTAGCTACATTCATTTAATGAAAGCATGTACAATTAATTATAGTTCTACAGTAGTAGTAGTAGTAGTAGTAGAATCAAGCAATTTGAAGTATTAGAATTGTACTATAATATTTATTTAGCCAGGTTTAACTATAGGCTTCCTTCATTTCCATCAAGGTCGTATATGTGATCACATTTCGGGGGTAGGGGGGGGAGGGAGGATAAATATATTCTGGGGGGGAAAATTGTCCAAAATTAACGGAAAATTGGGTTGAAATTTGTGAGATTTATTGGATTTCGGGGGGAAGGGGGATCTATCCCCAATATCCCCCATATATACGGCCTTGATTTCCATGGTGTATTTTCAACTTAAATTATATTAGAAGACAAAGTTTGTTGTTCCGTTAATAGCTTTGTGTTCAAAATCGTTAATTGATATAAATTAAAAACAGCTACATCCAATCCCATAACGTTGTATACAATTTAAATCCCACTAGCGGTAATTGCGCAGTTGGATCTAATTTAAAAAGTTCGCCTATTTTACTAAAAATGAAAGGAATCAACACATTCAAATTCAATTAAAAACTAAAGTTGTTAATTTAACGCTTAATTCTGTGTATATAAACATTAATTGGCCCTGTCAAGCTTAGTTAATGTACGTTCATTTTTGTAGCGTTGTATACAACGCAGTATACAATTGAAATTTAATTAGTGGTTATAGGGCAGCGCACGAAATTTTATAATTTCAATTATTGTATTCGCATGTTAACGACTATTAAATGAATCAACGCATTAAAGGACTATTAAAATCTGCAATTGGTTTTAGGTTTATAATCATTAGTTAATGAGATTAACATTAGTTACTGCACATTCTATTCTGCGATGTTGTATATACAATTGAAATCCAATTAGCAGTTACTGCGCAGTTAGACAACCTGAAAATTTCCCTTACTACTAACAACCTACCATAAAATATTACGCCTTGGTATTTCTTCAAATACATTCAGTGGGTATAGCGTTGCTAATTTACGAAGACATAAAGTGTTTCAGGCAGTAATTCTCTGTGTTTTTAGATGTGTCTCCATCCTCGACGACCTTCAATCAAGAAGGAAAAAATGGCGGCTGAAATAGTGAAACAGACGCTACTTCGATAGCGCTTAGTGTCGCCTGGTGTCAGTCATTCGAACTACATAAAAATGGAGATAGATATTACACATTAAGGGCCGGTTGCACCAACAAAGGTTAAATAAAAGGTTAGCTAACCTGAGGTTATATAAAACCACGAGTTA